>MDKI01039734.1:0-18359 GCA_005239505.1 Nicotiana paniculata
ATAATAATAATAATAATAATAATAATAATAATAATAATAATAATAATAATAATAATGACAACACTGAAAATTATAACAATAACTATAGTATTAATAGTTTTAAAATAATAATAACAACAAATAAGTTTATGTTGAAAATAATAGAATGTCGATTTTTATATTATCAATAATATTAGAAGCTTAAGGAAATAGTTTGGAAGAAAGGAGGGACAAAATTGGATGTCAACAGTTATATTTTCAAGGAAGGGGGGGGGGGGCCATTCTTTTAAGGCCATATCGGCCCAATTCAAAGAGCCTAAGGGCCATTACATCTTAGAGTTCGAGAATACGTTGTCACTCGATTCAAACCTAAGGGTTTCACTACTTCGAGCTCGAGTAAAAACTCACTCGACTACAGTTCGAGAATCCGTTCTCACTCGATGCAAACCTAAGGGTTCTATTACTTCGAGTTAACTTAATATGAACCTAAGGGTTCTATTACTTCTAGTTCGAGTTTTACTCGAACTCAACTATGAAGGTAATATTAGTATGACTTCTGTCAAATTACCCAAATCCGAAGTCTTGAATAAATTATAAAGTATGCTAAAAAAGTAGGTTTGAAGTTATCACAAGAAAATTTGAGAAATAATTCAAAAGGGAATATCTTTATATATATATATATACTTGAACAAAAGTATGTACAAAAGAGCGATAAAGGTCTTACACAAAAAAGTGGAAAAAAGTACAATGTCCTAGCTATGCTGGGGGGAAACTTCTTCCTCGGGGGAAGCTTCCTCCTCGGGACCCTCACCTTCATCGGACCCACTCTTTCTGCCATCGTCGTCATCTTCGTCATCGCAGGAGGCCAATAGCCTGACATCAACTTTGAGAATCTTCGCTTGAGCTATCTCCTTAGAAAGGTCGAAGCCTCGGGCATGAATTTCCTCAAGGGTCTCTCTCCGAGATTGGCACTTAGCCAGCTCCACAGTCCATTGAGCTCGATCGGTAGCCTCCCTTAGCTGAGTTTGAGCAGCTTCGGCATCAGCCAGGTTTATAGCTACTGACTTGTCAGCCTGGGCCTTTGACTTTTCGGCCTCAATTTGGGTCTTAACAAGTTCGGCCTCGAGTTCCTCTATCCTCTTGGCCTAGACCGAGCACTTCTCCCTAGCACCCCGAAGTTGGACTTTGGCCGATGACAGTTGAGCCAAGACAACCTCTTTCTCTGTAGCAAAGCGGTACATGTCCTCCTTCCACCGATGGCAGTCAGCTTTAACTTGATCGACCTCCTGCCGGAACAACTCGATCTTTTCAATTTCTTACTGAAACTGAGACATCGAAACTTTAGCTTCCACACTTGGACTGAGCCCATATTTTTTCAAAAGAACAGTTACCTGCTTGTTTAGCTTGGTTTCCTCCTTACGGGCCTTGGCCAAGTCAGCTCGGAGGTCCTTGAGCTCCTCATCCTTCTGCCCACAGAGGAGCTTGAGAGAATTTCTCTCCTCCGAGAGCTTTTGAAGATCGGCCTCACACTGGATCAAGTCGGACCGAGACTTGGAGAAAGCCTATATGAGAAAAAATAGAAGTTAGACAGAGGGAAGGAAAAGTAAAAGAAATTACATCAACAGAAATTAACACTTACTCGGGATAGAAGGCGTTGGTCCTCTTCGAAAAGGCTAGATGCATCGTTGAGTTCAGAGGCATCATCGACCCCAGTAAAATAATCCCGAAAAGGATCCTCTTCAATGGGACTCCGCCTATGTCAGGGGTGCTTAGAGCTCGAGCATATCTTATAGCCTCCTATGAAATGGCCGGTAAAGAAGGCGAGTGACCTGCTGTCACAGCCCCGAGCGAGTCACTCGGGGTGCTCTATTCAGATTTGGGGGTCTCAAAACCGGCCCCCTCCGGTATGTTTGTCGCTGGTCGAGGGAAAATCTCAACCTCAGGCGATTAGGCTTCCTTGCCCGAATCTTTAATCAAAGCCTCCTCATCACGAGGCCGGATCTCGACAACTGCCTCCAGCTTTCAAGGTTTGGCGGCCTTGATGGGTTTCCTTGCTCGAATCACCAGCGCCGAGTCATTTCCCTCATCTTTGTCTTATTCTTCTCTCAGCTGTTGAACCAACTCTACAGTCAAAGGGATAACATCTCCCCTGCGTCTTCCAGCTGGAGACTTTTTATATTTGGGGTCCTCGGACCCCTTTCCTCTTGTTATCTTTCCCCGGCTTTGGAACCGGGGACTTAGCCTCTTCCTTGCTGCTCGGAGGAATCAAAACTGCGTCTTTGTTAGAGCCTGTACAAAAAGAAACTGAGTAAGGAACAAAAGTGTGACTGATACCTCAGAAATAAGGAGAGAGGAACTCACCATGGTTCTTTTCCTCCCATTTGCCTTTGGCCAAGTCACGCCAGCAACGCTCAGCATAAGAGGAAGTCGAGGCCAGCTTCCGGACCCAGTCTTCGAGGTTAGAAACTGCTCGAGGCTTCTAAGGAGCCGCTGCACAACCAAGGAGAATGTTAAACGAAGCCAAAGAATAGAAACATGGAAACTAACGAGTAAAGAGTTACTTACGTTCCGGGTTCCACTTCTCGAGGAATGGAATTTTTTCCTTCGGGATGAGGTCGCAGGTCCTTACCCAAACAAACCGACTCATCCACCCCCGGTCCTTTTCCTCAGTGATACTCAAGAATAACGACTTGGTTGCTCGATGTTGCAGTTTGATCAACCCTCAAAAGATTCGGGGACGGTATAACCTGATGAGGTGGTCGAGGGTGAGCGGAAGCCCCTCGACTTTACTAGAAAAGAATTCGGAGCATGATCACGATGCGCCAGAATGAAGGGTAAACTTGATCGAGTGTCACTTGGTACCTCTTACAGAAATCAATGATAACTGGATCGAGTGGGACCTAGCATGAAAGGGTAAGCGTAGACACTTAGAAACCCTTTCACGTGGGTGGTAATGCTTTCTTCAGGAGAGGGGATTTGTACAACTTTGTCCCCCCAATTGCAACCCCTTTTAATGTCCTCAAGATATTTCACTTTTATTGAGCAGATATATGTCGATACATGCTCACATCAACTAGGGACCGATACAGGGTTATCGACTTTGAAGTCGGACTTTAGAACACACGGGTCGGGAACATACTCACTAGGGAGCAGTTTCGCCGGCGTTTATCACCAGCCGACCGTGAAGAAGAAGATGAAGCCTTTTTCTTTTGTGGAACGATTTTGGAAGTTTTCTCCATTATACGAGTAGAAGAAAAAGGAAAGTTTTGAGTTCTAGTGGGTTGAAACTAACAGAGATGGACTAAGGAGTGATGAAAAAGAATAGGTTGAGAGAGTTAAAGACTTGGAAGAATTGATGAAGGTGAAATTAAAATTTTGATTCAACAAAATAAACCCTATTTATAGATTCACGGTGACGGTTCGATGGCGCTAGTGGCCGACCGCCCACTGACGTGGATTAATGGTTTGAGAAACTGTACCGATGGGACGTTTCGGTCACTTCCATCACTTACGTCACGAGGATGAAATCATTATATACCGAGGTCATAAGAAAATCGTGGCACAAATCGTTTCTTATCATTATATTCTAAGAAATGAGGGGACTATCTGTATACGGTAGAAATAGGGGTTACCCGATTTCACTATTTGATCGAGGCTGGAATGTTGCATTGAAGGGTTGAGATGAAGAGTCTGAAATCGAAGCCTCTTTCTAGATTGAGGTTGATATCAATCGAGGCCAGAAGAGATAGATTTCGAGTAATATCGAATAGCTTTATAACAGAAAATGCGAGATATCCGCGATTAGTCGAGGATCGTAGCGTGAATCTTGGAACGGATCAAATATATAGCGGTTAATCAGCTGTTTATATGGTTTCCTTCTATAATAAAACGTATACCTTAATTAGGATTCCTCTAATATATAAAGAGGAATTTCATTCATTTGTACCAATATTCATTATTGACTGAGAGAATATATGCAATCATTTATTTCTTGCTTATTGCTCTACTTATTGTTCATCTGAATTGTTCATCTTTTACTGCTCTTTCATTACCACCTCGAGGTCACTTCAATTCGAGGTCGAGGTCGAGGTCCAACTTTAACACTGGTTTGATTTATTTTGTAGTGCAATTCAGTTCATTTATTTTCTCGTTTATCAATTGGTATTGAACGAAATTGCATATCCTTAAAATCACAATATAAGTTTAATTGTTATCCAAATTTTAGGGTAAACAAAGATATGCCACAAACAACTGGATTCTGGACCACATTTGTTACCACCAAAGGATGTGGTGCAGTGGATGAGGCTACCAATCCCCTAACCAGAGGTTTTGAGTTCGAGCCCTGGGTATGGAAAAATTCTTGGTAAGGAGCGCTTCCTCCCAAATGAGACCCTATCCGGCGCAAATCTAGATATAGTCGGGCTCCAATGTGGGTACCGAACAACGAGCGGGAAACAAATAAGAAGACCACATGTGTTGCATCATATTCGCCTCCTAATCCAACTTCTAAAATAGCAACATCTATGTGCTTATCCTTCACGCTCTTTAGGAAACTTAACACATTGATAGGTTATATGTACCTTGTTATGTTTTGATGATCTAACAAACTTAACGACAAGAACCAAATAAGGAACCCGATACACATCCTCAAGTATGAGAAAATAACAAGACTCAAGCTAGAGATGTAAATCAACTTTTCAGAAGTCAAAGAAACAACAAGGGAAACAGATGGATATCAGTTCTCCTGGTGATCATACCAGTCAACTCTCCAACAGCTGTAAAGTTGTTGCATGCACACGCAACAGTACAAAACAGTGCAGCAGGAAACTTCATTGGGAATGATTCTGTACCAAACATGCTTGCATCATTCAAGTGATGTCACGAATGCTATATTAACATTTAACCAAAGACAAAACATCATTTGAACTTTGCAGAATCCATTCAATCACTCTCTTAAGTGATTAATCAATCTACAAGCGATTCTCAATAGCATCAAGAACAAAGAACAACATAGCAACGAATCAGTTCCCTGTATTGAGTTATTACATGTCCTTAGTTGTGTTGTATCTTTGTTAAAGTTCTCTACTTGTAATTCTTACTTAGCTTAGTTAGAAGAATTGTGTAGGTAACCTTTGTAAACCATAAACCCTTGTGTTTGTGTCTTGTCTAGAGTTAGTCGAGTTGTAACTCTTTATAATAGAGTTATTAAAAAGTGGCATTGTAGTAGAGTTGTTACAAGTTAGTGAGGTACTAAGAGGTTAATTCCTAGGTTAAAATAGGTTGTAATCTAAAGTTTTCTCAGTAGTGAAGTTGAAATCCTACAAGGGTAGGTTGTGGTTTTTAATTCCGTGAGCTGGGAGTTTTTCATGTAAAACTTCTCTGTGTCATTTACTTATTGTTGTGTGTGTCTGTGTTCTATGGGAACTAATAGAGAAATTGTTTCTCTATATAGTTTGGTGGACCCTTAAATTCTATCACACGTCCTATAGCAAAATGAAATTGGTTATAATTTACACTCACTATATTCTAAAAATATTCTCTTAGTGACTTGATACAAACTTCAATAAAGAAAGGAAGAATTTTGAGATATATTGTCTTAACTAAGCCATAGTATTTGTGTGGCCGTAAAAATTTTGAAACTTGTGGTCTGAAACCTGCATAGCATTTGTATGGCTATAAAAGCTTCTTATTAAGGAAATAGTGAAAGATGCCAATATTTTGAAATAGACTAATTAGGAAATAATGTCAATATGTCGGAAACAGAGGGAGTATAAAATAATGAACACTAAGCTATCAACAATAAGTTCAACATTAACCTATCCTATCCTATGAAAGTAGGGATAATGTCTGCGTACACACTACCCTCTCAGACCCCACTTGTGGTATTATATTATGTCATGCAGATGGTGTGGACTATAGCACATGAAAATCTAGGAATTGCCCTGAATTTCTGTTTTATGGACCTGAAACACCAAAAAATGAGGAACGGTCATGGCGAGCGATGACTATTGTTCATTTGATAGTTATTATGGTCCTAAAAGCTTTTAGGGAATTCGGGGCCATTTGACTGAATTCATGCAGATGGCATGGACTGTAGCATACAAAAATTTGGGAATCATCCTGAATTCTTGTTTTATGGCCCTAAAACGCTAAAAAATTAGGAACGATCATGGAGAAGCGATGACTATTGTTCATTAAATTATTTTTCATGAGCCCAAAAAGTTTTAGGAAATTCGGGGCCGATCGCCCAATTCATGCAGATGGCGTGGACTATAGCACACGAAAATTTGGGAATCGTCCTCAATTCCTATTTTTTGGCCCTAAAATGCCAAAAAATAAGGAATGGTCATGGAGAAGTGATGGCTACTGTTCATTAGCTCATTTTTAATGGATCGAAAATTTTTAGGAGAATCGTGGTTGGTCGCCTGAATTCATGCAGATGGCATGGACTATAGCACACAGAAATTCGAGAATCGTCATGAAATCCTATTTTGTGGCCCCAAAATGCTAAACAATGAGAAACTATCATGGAGAAGCGATGAATATTATTCATTAGGTCATTTTTTATGGGCCCACAAAATATAAGAGATTCAGGCTGATCGTCCGAATTCATGCAGATGGTGTAGACAATATCATATGAAAATCTAGGAATCGTCTTGAAATCCTATTATATGGTCACAAAATGCCAAAAAATAAGGAACGACTATGGAAAAGCGATGGATATTGTTCATTAGGTCATTTTTTATATCCCGCAAAGCTTTAGGAGATTCGGAGTCGGTCTCCAAGATTAATGCAGAGGCGTGGACTCTAACACACTAAAATCTAGAAATCATCATGTATTCTTGTTTTATGGCCTTAAACGCTAAAAAATGGAGAACGATCATGGAGAAGCGAAGACTATTTTTCATTAGGTCATTTTTTATGGGCCCACAAAATTTTAGGAGATTTGGGGCAGGATTCCCGAATTCTTGCATATGGCGTAGACTGTAGCACACGAAAATTTAGGAATCATCTTGATTTCCTGCGTAATAGACCTAAAACACCAAAATATGAGGAACGTTTATGGCGAAACCATGACTATTGTTCATTAGGGAGTTTTTGATGAGCCTGTTAAATTTTAGGAGATTCGGGACCGGTCGCTCGAATTCACGCAGTTGGTATGGACTATAGCACACGAAAATCTTGGAATCTTGTTGAATTCCTATTTTATGGCCCTAAAATGATAAAAAGCAAAGAACGGTCATGGCGAAGCGATGAATACTGTTCATTAGGCCCCTTTTTTATGGGACCACAAAATTTTAGGAGATTCAGGACTGATCGTCCGAATTCATGCAGATGGCCTGGATTGCAGCACACGAAAATTTGGGAATCGTCCTGAATTCTTGTTTTATGACCCTAAATGTCAAAAAATGAGGAACGGTCATGGCGAAGCAATGACTACTATTCATTAGGTTATTTTTGGTGGGTCCTGTTACGCCCCGCAATATTACGTCTCGCATTATTAAATTACGATGATATTGCATCATGTAGTATTGTACGTTGAATTTGTCGTAAAGTAATTAAAATCAGTCCAAGGAAAATTATTTGGAGATTATAAGGGTTATGCTATTTCAAACAAGTAATGAGTAAATTTGTGAAGGTGAGAGGGGAAGCAAGTCAAAGAAAATGAATTTTCGTCCAAGTATGGCATGTTAGGATAAAATACGGGCTGAGCGTTAATACCCGATATTTATGGACTAGTACCATATAGGGTATCCCATAGCCATGATAGTAAGGTGTATAAGGTGTGTTTAAAGTGAGTAGTATTATAAGTAATTTGAGATAATTTTTAATTATGTGGATAATCGGGTAATTGGTTAATTATTGATTAGTGAAAGATTAACTAGTTAATTAAGGATTAGTGTTTAATTAATAATGATTTTGTATAAGGTTTGCACCCCATTAACGTGGCATCCAAAGAGTTTATATAGATATGACTCTTGAAATCACATGAAATGTGGCAAGATATGGATTATGCTTTGGCCAACTAAGCCATAAGTGGGGCCCACCCCCCACTTAGTAAAGGACTTATCAAAAATCATGAAATTATTCTTGAATCAAAAGACAAACAATTCCAACATTAGTAGCATGAATTCAACGATCAAAACACAAACAAATTCCAATGCTAGCAGCATGAATTCAACGAGATTCCTTGAAACAAAAATTCCAACTAGGTTTCTTAACATCTTAAGCAACGTGAGGTTTTGCGATTATCAGAGAATACGGTACAACCTTTCCCAAGAATATCATACGAATTTTTTCGTAATCCAAGTATGTTAAGGCTAAGCCCTTCTTTCATTTTGGTATGATCTCGTAGTTACACAAGTTTGATAACGAGGCATAAAGAAAAATTCATGTCCCGGAATTTACGTATATTTTTCCTAGTTTTGGAAGCTACAATATTCTCCTTATCGAACTTCATATTCAATTAAGTATTTCTTTTCTTCCAGTCATGACAGCAGAGAGTCTCTATATACAGTTTTGCAGTAATTTCATTACCATCGAGCTATAATCGATGCGCAGGCCCCTATTGGGCAACCTCTAATCAGATGGTAAGTTATATACCAAGCCTACTATGGCCGAGCACTTATGAGCGAGCCCAGTTGGTCGAGATACAGAGCCTAGTATGCCCGAGCGCATATGAGAGCCTACTACGCAGAGCAGTTATATATATATATATATACCGAGGCTTATATGGTCAGACAACTATTTTACTTACTATATTGAGAAAGTTGAGTCAGTATCAGCAGGTAAGCATATCTTCAGATTAATTTTGACTTCCAGCTACTTGCAGTTATTATATTATCAGTTCAGTTTCAGCTTTCAGTATATTTCCTTATATACTCGGTACATTATTCGTACTGACGTCCCTTTTACCTGGGGACGCTACGTTTCATGCTTGCAGGTCCCGATAGACAGGTCGAGATCCCTCCAAGTAGGCTATCAGCTCAGCGGAAGATGTTGGTGCGCTCCATTTTCTTCGGAGTTGCTTGTTTGGTTAGTATGATTTATATGTGTATTGTTTGGTATGGCGGGACTCTGCCCCGATCTTTATGAAAATTATGTATTCTTAGAGGCTTGTAGACAGATGTCATGTACGTAAAAGATTTTATGGCCTTGTCAGCCTATGTTCAGTATACGAGTGGTTATTTTATTCTTATAGGCCCGTATGTCTTATGTATAAGTTGATATCCCATGTTGTATTCTACTTATCTCACGGTAGCTTTCTGGATCAATTATCTATGATAATTATGACATGAAAAGATAAGTTATGTTGGTACTCGGTTGATTAAGGTATCGGGTGCCCGTTGCGGCCCATAGATTTGGGTCGTGACAGGTCCGCAATATTTTAGGAGATTCGCAGCGGATCGCCCGAATTCATGCAGATGGCTCATATTTTATATCCCTAAAATACCAAAAAAGGAGAAACAGCCATGGAAAAGCATGACTATTGTTCGTTAGGTCATTTCTTGATGTGCTCATAAAATTTAAGAAGATTCGGAGCCGGTCGTCCGGATTCATGCAGATGGAGTGGACTATAGCACACGAAAAATGGAAATTGTCCTAAATTCCTATTTTATGGTCCTAAAATGCCAAAAATGAGAAATGGTCATAGCCAAGCGATGACTATTGTTCATTAGGCTATTTTTATGTGTCGATTAATTTTAGGAGATTCTGGGCCAGTTACCCGAATTCATAGGGATGGCGTAAACTGTAGCACATGAAAATCTGGGAGTCGTCATGAATTCCTATTTTATGGCCCTAAAATACCAAAAAATAAGGAACGGTCGTGGCGAAGAGATGACTATTGTTCATTAGGGCATTTTTGATGGCCCTATTAAATTTTAGGAGATTCTGGGCCAGTCACTCGAATTCATGCACTTGGCGTGTTCTATAGCATACGAAAATCTGGAAATTGTCCTAAATTCATTTTATGGCCCTATAATGCCAAAAATTGATGGGCCCGTAAAATTTTAGGAGATTCGAAGCTAGTTGCCCGAATTCATGCAGATGCATGGACTGTAGCATATGATAATCTGGGAGTCGTCCTGAATTCTTATTTTATGGACCTAAATACCAAAAATGAGGAACATTCATGGCGAAGCAACAACTTTTTTTTATTAGGTCATTTTTATGGGCACACAAAATTTTAGAAGATTTGGGACCGATTGCCCAAATTTATGCAGTAGATGTGGACTAAAGCACATGAAAATTTGGGAATAATCTTGATTTCCTGTTTTATGGCCTTAAAATACCAAAAAATGAGGAACAATCTAAGAGAAGCGATGACTATTGTTCATTAGAAGTTTTTGATGGGCCCGATAAATTTTAATATTTTTTTGGCCAGACGCCCGAATTCATGTAGTTGGCGTAGACAATAGCACACCAAAATATGGGAATCTTGCTGAATGCCTGTTATATGGGGCTAAAATGCCAAAAAACAAAGATCGGTCATGGAAAAGCGATGACTATTTTTCATTAGGTCATTGATAGGTTATAAGTACCTTGTTTTGTATTTTGATGATCTAACAAACTTAATGTCAAGAACCAGATAAGGAACCTGATACACATATAGTACATATTCTCAAGCATGTGCAAATAACCAGACTCAAGCTGGAGATGTTCGCCAGTCTTTTAGAAGATTAAGAATCAACAAGGGAAACAGATGGACATCAGTTCCCTTGGTGATCGTACCAGTCAACTCTCCAACAACTGGAAAGTGACTGCCTGTACACGCAATAGTACAACACAATGCAGCAGTCAACTCCATTGGGAAGGATCTTGTAACCAAGTTGCTTACATCATTTTGATGTCATCAATGTTATATTAACATTAAACCAAATACAAAACATCACTTGAACACCCAGAGAATTTACTAAAGCACTCATATAGTGATTAATCACCCAGCAAACGGTTCTCAAATGCATCAAGAATAAAGAACAACACTGTTGCGGACCAGTTCCCCATATCAAGTCATTATATGTCCATATTTGAGTTGTAACTTTGTTAAAGTTCTTATTTGTAATTCCTGCTTAGCTTACTTAAAAGCAGTGTGTAGGAAACCCTTTGCAAATCATAAACCCTTGCACTTGTGTCTTGGCTAGAGTTAGTCAAGTTGTAAAATCTTTGCAATAGAGGTATTACAAAGTGACTTGTAATAGGATCGTTACAAGTTAGTGAGGGATTAAGAAGTTAATTCCTAGGTTACAATAGGTTGTAATCTAAAAGTTTGCTCAGTAGTGAAGTTGAAATCCTACAAGGGTAAGTCGTGATTTTTAATCCCGTGAGCTGGGAATTTTCCACGTAAAAACTCTCAATGTCATTTACTTACTGTCGTGTGTGTGAGATTTGTGGAAACTAATAGAGAACCTGATTCTCTGTATAGTTTGGTGGACCCTCGAATTCTATCAATTGGTATCAGAGCGGGTTCTTTCTATCAGGCTAACACCTAGAAAGGATCCTCATGGATTCTCCACCAAACTTTGAAGAAGGTCAGTCTACCTCCAGGCCACCAAGGTTCAATGGCTAGTATTATGGATAGTGGAAAACCAGGATGCACGACTTCATCATGGCTGAATATTTCGAGCTCTGGGACGTCATCTGTGATGGACCCTTTGTTCCTACAAAAACCAGTGGCGACCCTACTGTAATTGTTTCCAAAACAAGAAAAGAATTCAATAACGCCGACCGAAAAACCATAGAAAATAATTTTCGTGCAAAGAAAATTCTTGTTTGTGGCATTGGTCCTGATGAATACAACAAGATATAGGCATGTCAGTCAGCCAAGTAAATCTAGGAAGATCTCCAGGAAACTCAAGAAGGAACAATACAGGTCAAGCAATCCAAGACTGACATGCTCACAACTGAATACGAGCTCTTCAGGATGAAAGATGATGAATTCATCCAAGATATGCATACTCACTTCACATCTATCATTAATGAGCTTCACTCTCTTGGAGAAATTATTCCAAGAAACAATCTTGTCAGGAAAATATTTAGTGTACTGCCTAGTTCCTGGGAAATCAAAGTGAATGTCATTAAAGAGGCAAAAGACTTGCCGATTCTAACCATTGATGAACTCGTTGGCAATATGAAAACATATGAAACGAAGAAAAATAAGGACAATGAAAGAAGAGAGCCCAAAAAAGAGAAGAACACGGTCCTCAAGACTGAAAAAAATGATTCAAGTGGTGAGGATGGTGATATGGCTTACTTGACAAGAAGATTCCAGAAAATGGTTCGTAGAAATGGAGGCATTCCAAAAAGGGGCAGTTCTAGCAAGCCAAAAAATTATGACCTATGTCATAAATGTGGGAAGCCAGGACACTTCATCCAGGATTGTACCCTCCTAAACAAGATCAATTCAATCACAATACAGACAAAGTAGCCAAGAGAAATCAGGTTCCTAATAAACGCTTCAAGAGAAAGAATGTCATTGACAATGTTGTGAAGCAAGCTCTTGCTACATGGGGAGACTCCTCCAGTGAATCTGAAGAAGACAATGATCATGGTGATAGTTCAATGATGGCAGTAGAAAGTGAAGCAACTGAGTATGACTCCATTTTGCCTTGATGGCTCAGTCTGATGATGATGAAGATGACGACGACGATGATGAGGTAAATTTTCTAGATGTTCAAAGAAATCTGAAATCTTATTCTTCTAAAAAACTCATGTCTTTGGCAAATGATTTAATTGATGCATACCAAAGTCTTATAAATGATAAAAATGCTCTAACTGTGGAATTAAGAGAAGCAGAACAATCTAGAGATGACCTTGTAGTCGTTGTGGTAGACTTGAAAGAAATTATTGAGAGTTTGAAAGAAGAAAACAATGCTCTAACTGAAAAAATTACAAACGTAGAACATGAAAGAGATGATCTAGTGGTTCTTGTGGTTGATTTAAAAGAGACTATTGAGTGTACTAAGAAAGAGAAAGAAGTTTTAATTGAAAAAGTTGCTAACTTAGAACTTGAGAGAGATGATCTAGTAGTGGTGGTTTATTTGAAGGAAACCATTGAGAGTTTTGAAAAAAAAAGATGTCTTGACCAAAAGACTTGCTAACACAGAGCTTGAGAGAGATGGCCTACTAGTTGTAGTAGTTGATCTGAATGACACAATTAAGAAACTGAAAGGAGAGGGTAGGCATGAGACTCTTCACAAAGGTAAGGAAGTTGCTAATGAAACACATCTTAGGCTTGAAGATGAGATGAATACAGTGAAGTCTAGACTGTGTATTGAACTTGAAAAAAACAAACAACTTCAGGAAGAAATAGGACGAGTCAAAAGTGATCTTGAAAAATCACTTAATGGACCTGGTCCTCTGATGCTATCACGGACATGTACATAAACAATGGGGGAGACAGGCAGGGAACTGGGTTTCAAAGGGACAAGTGTCACGACCCCAAATCTACACTGGCCGCGATGGCGCCTATCGTAATACTAGGCTAGCCAATTTACTGAACATAATACGAGGTACTTTCCATTTAGAACAGTAACATAATATTATCAAAAAACTTACGCGTTTAAATATTTGATAATTGCGGATAAGAAATGAAAATATCTGAACAAAAATCCCCAAAACCCGGAGCCAACAGTCATGAGCAACTAAATAGAACACAGAATCTGACACGGTTTACTTAATACATCAAGTCTTGGAAAAATAAAAATAGCAACAGAATGAGAGGGAGAAGGGTGGGGTTGCGAACATCGTGCAACTACCTCACAATCTCCGACAACTGCTCCACTGATGAAGAATCGAATCCCACTCGATCCGGGCACCTGGATCTGCACACAAGGTGCAGGGAGTAACGTGATTACACCAACTCCATAAGCAACAAATATAAATAAGGCCTTGAGTGCAATGACGAGCTTTTATAATCATGAAAATTCATATAATAAACATCAGTGGAAAACAATAAATCAAGTCAGGGATCTACGTCCCAAAAGTCTCATAAAACTCCAATTTTCCCTTTCCAAATCTCATATAAAACATTGGTTCAACATTTATCGTTTAGAGGCAAAAATGTAAAGAAGAGTGAAAATAGTAGTTTCATAGCAAATAAGCCCCTCGGGCTGTCACGGCCCAGTTTCGGAGTCGTGATGGCGCCTGTCGTGAACTAGGCAAGCCTCCCTTTTTAACTAAGCTAAATTCCATTTCCAGTAAAAATGTGATTTGTAAACAAATTTATTAATAATATCAGGAAATCTGAAATTTAAAACAATATCTGAAAACTAAATTCAAAACCTCCAACCCCGGATCAGGTGTCACTCGGTCATGAGCTACTATAACATAAAGTAAAGAAAAGGGGAAATGGACAACATTGTCTCAAAATAAAAGCAATAGGTGGAATAACGAAAGAGAAGGCGAGGTCGCGATCGCCAGCTGCTACCTCGACAACTCCAATAGAAACTCTGGTCCGCTGCTCAAGATCCGTTACCGGGCCCCGGTGTACCTGGATCTGCACACAAGGTGCAGGGGGTAACATGAGTACACCAACTCAGAAGTAACGAACCCAAACTATGGGCTGAGAAGTAGTGACAGACAAAATCTCAATTATGTTACAATAAATAATATACAGAATTTAGACATGCTAACAATTTATCAGGGTGAGTAAATATGCCAAGTATGACAGTATAATCTACATGCCATCATAAAATATATGTTATGAAACCAGTATGGATATGCACATAGTGCTCACAGCTCTCCCACAGTGGTCCACTCAGTACTATATATGGCTCTCAGGCCCAGTGAAGTTCCATCCCGGAATATGCATAAACACCGGTGACCGTAGTCACTATGTACTAAGGAAAAAGGCCAGTCCAGCCCCCACGGAGAAGATCCATATCCGGAATATAACACTCGGATAATTTCCATATCCAGGGAAGATCCATCCCTCTCATAAACAAATCTTCGGACAAGATCCATGCCCAGGGAAGATCCATCTCCGGAATATAACACTCAGACAATTTCCATATCCAAGGAAGATCCATCCCTCTCATAAACAAAGCTTCAGACAAGATCCATGCCCAGGGAAGATCCATCCCTCAATATCACTTCGGACAAGATCCATGCCCAGGGAAGATCCATCCCTCAATATCTCTTCGGACAAGATCTATACCCAGGGAAGATCCATCCCTCAATATCTCTTCGGACAAGATCCATGCCCAGGGAAGATCCATCCCTCAATATCTGTGCTCACTAGGGGTGTAAAGACTCCGGAGGGGCCCTAGTGGCCCAAGCGCCATATCAAGCCAACAAAGGCATGATTTAAATATCACTGCAGTGTGCAGTCCATTCTCATAACTGTCTCAATAACAGGCTCTCGGCCTCACTCAGTCATTACTCTTCAGTCTCACTCACATGGATCACAAATGCCTCCATCAACCCGAAACAATGATAAATATGCATGTAATTAACAATACTGAGACTGAGATATGAAATGATATGCTATAATCTGACTGAGTATATGACATCAAATAATCACAACATGAGACAGCAATATACGACCACTCGGGTCTCCGCATTTCCGGCGTGAAGCCTAGCATTTATACCTAACATGATTTCTAACATGTTCACAATTACCACATTAATAGATGCACAAATATCATCATGGAATAATCACTAAGCGGGGCCAAGGGATAAGCCAGGCCACAAATACCCGGTGCACGCCCTCACGCCCGTCACTTGGAATGTGCGTCACCTCCACAATAGTCATATATCATTTATCTCGGGGTTTCGAACCCTCAGAACCAAGTTTGGAAACGTTACTTACCTCAAAACTGGCTAAAATACTACTCCGCAGTTCCTTTGCCTCTAAATCCGATCTCTGAGTGCTCCAAATCTACCAAGTCCAGATTTTTATCATCAATTTATGCTTAAGAATAAATTCCAATCGAAAAATATTAAATTTAGCACAAAACCCGAAACCGGTCAAAACCTGACCCCCCAGGCCCGCGTCCCGAAACTCAAAAATTTTTACAGAAAAGTGTTTCTCATCCTCCCACGATCGGAGTCTGTTTGACCCCTCAAATCAACCCCTAAAGGTCTCTTATTCTCAAGCCCCAAAATCCCATTTTTCTACTATTTTTTATGAATTAAACGCTGAGATTATGGTCCATAATCACCCATAAACGAGTTTTAATAATCAAATTACTTACCTCTAAGCAACCCACCGATTTTCTCCTTCAAAATTCGTTCAAAAAGATCTCTTCCGCCCAACAATGGTGTAAAATAAGGTTTAAGTCGCGGAAGGGTTTATTTAAATATGTCCAGTGATTTCCTCTCCGCGATCGTGGTCCAAGCCATGCGATCGCATAGACCAATTCTCCTGACCTCCGCGATCGCAGCACTGTGCACGCGATCGCACTGTGCAATCGCCAGCCAACCCCACGTGCCCAGTTTTCCTCTACGCGATCGCGATGAACCCCACGTGATCGCACTAAACTGACCCCCAAAGCTACGCGATCGCGACCCGTATTAAGCGATCGCACTGAACAAATTCACCCTGGTCCATTTTAACCCTACGCGATCGCACGCCTACCTACGCGATCGCAGTGAACAACCTTCAGTTGTGAAAACACCAGAAACAACAGTGTTTTTCAGTCCAATAATGCCCGTTAATCACCCGAGCTCAAATCCCGAGCCCCTCGGGACCCCAACCAAAGTTACCAACACATTCCATAGCATCATTCAAACTTAGTTGCACTCTCAAAACACCAAAACTAACATCAAAACACCAAATTTACATCGGATTCAAGCCTAAGAACTTTGAAATTTCTAAAATCCACCAATGATGCCGAAACTATCCAAAACAACTCTGATTGACCTGAAATTTTGCAGACACATCCAAAATGACATTACGAACCTGTTCCAACTTCCGGAATTCCATTCCGACCCCGATAGCCTATTTTTCACTGCCGACCAGAAATCACCAAAAACTAACTTTCGTCAATTCAAGCCTAATTCTACACCGGACATCACAAAAATATTCTGAACACACTCCTAAGTCCCAAATCACCTAACGAAGCTATCTGAGCCATAAAATCCGTATTCCGAGGTCTTTTCCCAATAAGTCAACTCTCAATTGACTTCTCCAATTCTAAAACTATTTTTTTTTAAGGACTAAGTGGCTAAACTCTCACTACAACCATTCTGATTTCAAGCCTACCAACCCTAACATATCAATAACAGTATAACCAACCTATCACAAGTCAATAACAGTAATTTTTAATGCAAGTTCTACGTTACGAAGGACCGGGTCGTTACACGGGCACAGTGTCACTCACAATATAAAGCCTCTCGGGCAAGCCTCTCAGTCACTCAGGACTCATTTCTCGTCAATCAGCACTCACGCTCAATAAGTGCCATATAATAACTGATGCGGCGTACAACCCAATCCATATATATATATATATAACACTGCGGCATGCAACCCGATCCATAAATAGTCGATTCCGCTCACTGGGGTGTATAGACTCCGGAGGGCTCCTTCAGCCTAAGCGCTATATTATTGCGGCGTGCAGCCCGGTCCAATATATATCTCGCTACAGTGTGCAACCCGATCCAATATATGTATGTATATGTATATAACGCTGCAGCGTGCAGCCCGATCCATCACTATCCTCACAATCCGGCTCTCGGCCTCTCTCAGTCATGACCCTCACAAGCCACTCGGGAAACTCACCACAAATCACGGGGACTCAGCCCAAAATATCTTTCATTTGTTTGAAAACAGGGTGATAAACAGGAATAAACAAGTATAAATTATGACTAAGATTATACTTTCTATCAAATACAGTGTGAGAATAGTAGTAAAACACCCCTGTGGGTCCAAAAATGGTCGGCACACAAGGCCCCAAACATGGCATACAACCCAAGATATAGTATATGTCTCTAAAATACGAAATATTTTAGATCGCACCTGCGGTGTATAAATCTCTGCCCAGCTAAATCGCACCTGCGATCACATGCGGCACCTCCGTGACCGCTTCTGTGGTCCACTCAACCGCACCTGCGATTTCCACTTTAGCGCCCAGGACCGCATATGCGCCCCAGGCACCGCACCTGCAACCCCGCAGATGCGTCCAAATCACCGTATCTGCAGTTTTTCACCTCAAGGCCAATTTCGCTCCTGCGATGCCCAATTTGCACCTGCGGTAACCGCACCTGCGTCCACCCCTCCGCATCTGCAGAATCACAGAACAATTCACATCAGCAACACTCTAAGGCCAAAAACTCCCCCGTCAATCATTCAAACTCATCCCGAGGCCCTCGGGACATCAACCAATGGTACCCACAAGTCATAAATGATCACCCGAACTTAGTTGAACCCTAGGAACACC
>ML365280.1:0-81679 GCA_005239505.1 Nicotiana paniculata
AAACCCGTCAAAACTCGATTTTTGGCCGAACTGGGGACCTGGCGTTTGGACCCAAACGCCTGGTTAACGCCAGTCTAGGGCTGGCGTTTCAGCCCAAACGCCTGGCTAACGCCAGGCAGGGTCAGTGTGTTTGGCTCTGTCGCCCGGCTATCGCCCAGGTGTCTCTTTTCGCGTATTTTTCGACGTATTTGCATCTTTTTAGCTCTGTTTCCATCTCCACTTCACCTACACATGAAATAACTCCATTAAGCACATAACAAGTGTAATTTTATCATTAATGCGCATAAAATTTAAGGTATATCACATGTTAAACTATGCAATTTAGTCTCGCATCAGGTGGCTAAGGGTAAAATCAAGCTCTGCCCTTTCAGTGAAATACCTCATCATCAGCACTATCCGCCAAAAGGATGGATGAATCTGCGCCAAGGTGACTCGGTACCTTTTACAGAACTCAAGCACAAGTCGGTCGAGGGGGCCCAATGTAAACGGGTACGTGTACACGATCAAGAATACCTCTACGAAGGTCATGATATTTTCATCTCGAGAGGGTATCTGCAGCACCACATTTTCCCCCCAGCCGCAGTCTCTCCTCACGACCTCGAGGTGATCTTCCTCAATCGATCGAACGAAACTCGAGGCATGCTCTCGATGGCCCGGGGCATCATAGGGTTTCTCTACTGCAAAGTCTTTTTTTATATCAAAATAATACGAGGTAAGCTCTCCCTACGACGGCGGTATGCCACCGGCCAGACTAGGGGAAATGGAAGAATTTCCCTCTTCTTGGTGAACGAACTCGGGAAGAGTAGCCATAGTTACTCAAAGCAGAGGTAATAAGGGAGGGGCGGAACTCGCTTTCGCAAAGATAGGAAAAGGAATGAGAAAGATGAAAGAAAAGCTGAGGATTTTTCGCAAAAATGCAAGAGTTAGAATGAAGAAGAAGCAAGAACATTTATAGAAGGAAAGGTGGCCAACCAACTGCCTTAAAGGCCGTTCAATTTCTGACAGGTCGTCATGGCATTTGGGGAAGTGTACCGGTGGGGCCACCTCGGTCACTTCACGGTCATGTCGCATGAATAGTACCGCCGTATGAGGTCCGAGGAATCGAAACTTGTAGGCCAACCTAAACTCGAGAAGGTGCCCGATCCCAAGGAAATCTACTATTGCAAGTATGAGTTTTGAGGAAGAAAAGTATCAAAGCATAAAAGTCATGTTGAGGGGAAAAAGTCACGGAACAAAGTTTAAGCAAAGTATGATGTAAAATGTTCTATTTTTAAAAAATATAGTTACAAAGTGCTCTTTACAAAAATTCCCCCGAAGGATCCCACATAAGAAAGGAAGAAAATCTATTATATGTCTCTACTGCTGTCCGAGCCGCTTTCAGAGACCTCGTCAGATGTACTCGATATTGTCAACTCCTCCTCCAAGGCTCGGGCCTCTTCAACCTCGGCAGAGAGATCGACACCTCTGGCGCTCACTTCCTCGAGGACCTGCCTCTTGGCTTGTGCACGAGCATAGGCAACCGCCTGAGACAGCTTCAGCTCAGCCTTCTCACATATCTCCCTTTCCCGGGCGTTTGCAGCAGCGGCATCCCTCTTGTACGAGGAGACATATTCACTAGCCTTGGCCGCAGATAGTGCAACAGCCTCCTCCTGAGCACCTCGGAGAAGATCTTGGGTCGAGGATAGCTTCCCCCGAAGCACCTCCCTCTCCGAAGCCGCAACATCATTTAGCCGAGCCAGTTCCATGACTTCGGCATCCTTGGACGCAACCTCTCCTCGAAGCCGCTCCACAGAGCATCCTTTTGCGTAATCTGAGGAGCAAAAATTAAGTCAATCAGAACCAAAATGTTACAGCTAAAAGGTGAGAGTGCGGATACTAGCATACCTCCTCGGAGAAATCTGATCTCTCCCGAAGTACTCTCTCCAAGCTTGCCCAAAGGTTGATCAGTTCCTCCTCCTTTCGAGCGCACAAAGCCTCGAGCTCGACCGACCCCGCCATAAGCTTCTCAAGCTCCCTCCCATGATGAGCCAACTCATCTTGAAACTTGGAGAAGTCCTGGTGATATAGCCTCTTGACCTGCAACACAGAGAAGGGAAATCAAAAAATAAGAATAGAAGATTAGAAAATGGGTATGTTCTTCTCAAATGTCACCTGCTTTTAGAGCCTCTCGGCTTCCTAGAGGGTAACTGGGGCGTCAACATCGGTCTCCTCATCTACCCCCTCGAAGTAATCTCCGAATGCGTCATCCTCTCCACGAGAGGTCTCTGTACCAGGGACACCCCTAACGTGAGCATCCCGTATCTCCCCTGGAGAAAATGACGGGCCCGAATGAAATCTACCAACGATGTCGGCCTCCATCAAGGTTTCTTCCCTATCTCGGAAAGCTCCAGTAGCAAGCCCTGTGAGCTCCTCACCACGGACTGTGCCATGTCCGATGAGTGCCTCAGGGATTGCGCCCAAACCCTCCTCGAGGGTCTCCTCTACAAACAGCGGGTCCGCATCGGCCGCCTCAAGCCCAGCAGGCAACCACTGAACAGCCCTCGAAGCCTCAACGCTTCGCTTTACCCGTTGTACCAAAGGGCAGGCATCATCACTTTCTTCCTCGGCCCGTAGATTCTCAGCTGCCATCGAAGATATGACCGTGGCATCAATTTTAGGCTTCCGAGCCTTTGCCCTTTTTGATTTTGGAGACCCTTCCGAGGCCTCTTTTTTCCTTTTCTTATATTTTTCGGCCTTCGAGGCCTCTTTTTCACCAGGTGGAGGTGGTCTCATCGGCACGCCTTAACCAAGGCTTGCACAAGTATATTATGTCAAAAAGCGTCATCAGCAAAAATTCTCACAAAGAATATGAAAGCGGTAACAACAGGAACGTACCATGGTTCTTGGCCTGCCATCGTGTTTTGTCCAGCTTACTCCATACACATTTGTTGTATGGGAAAGCGGAGTCTAAACATTTGATCCAACCTGGAAGGTCCTAAACCACACCGGGAAACCAAACAGTGGCTGCACAATTAAAAGAAAATCATTCGAAAGAGAAGGAGACAATGAAAGCATGCTCGAGTCAAAGTTACTTACGTTTCATGTTCCAATCCTCTGGGAATTGCATTCTGTCAGCGGGGATGATATCGGAGGTTCTGATTCTGACGAATAGGATCATCCACCCCCGGTCCCTATCCTTGTCGATGTAGGCGAGGAACGCCTTGGTGGATCGACGGTGTAATTTAATAAGTCCCCCACGGAAGAGTCGAGAGCTATATAATCTGGTCAAATGGTAGAGGGTGAAGGTCATTCCCTCGACCATGTTGGTAATATGACGAAACATGTAGACAATCCTCCAAAAAGAAGGATAGATCTGACCGAATGTCACTTGGTATTGGCGGCAAAAATCAAGAATCACCGGATCAACTGGTGGGGAAGAAGAATTGACGGGGCCTAAGGTGAAGGGGTATGTATAAACGCTAAGGAAACCAGGTTTGTGTGTGACTATGCTTTCATCGGACGTGGGGATATCTACTCGGGCTGCCTCCCCCCAGTGGTAGTCAAGTTTCACCCTCTCAGCGTCTGATATTGCACATTATATATCAAGACATGGGCTCACATCGGCCCGGTGTATAAGGGGGTTTTTCTATTAAAAAGTCAGAAATGGTGTCGAAAGGGCCAGGAATGTATTGTTCGATGGTAGGAGGGGTTTTTTATTTGCCCTTAGACGGGCGTGATGTAGTAGCATCCCCCTCCTTTTTTGGAACCGTTTTGGATGTTTTTTCCATGGTGGCTATCGAGTTTTGTAGTGAGAAGATGGGAAAAACGTGAGCAGGCAGAAGATAAGAAGAGAGAATACTTAGATGAAATCTGATGGTTTGAAGAAGAAGATGCGAAATTATGAAAAGGCAAGTGATTGTAGTATTTATAGGGGCCCTTTGGGTGAGCTTGAAGCGGGAAAATCGAACCTGTGACGGTTCATGGGCCTCTCGAGAATTGTGTTGACAGCGACCTCTGCACCGCTTTTCCCGTCACCTCATTTAATGCTCTGAAGGAGCTGACGTCGTAATAGGAGTGTCGAAGGGGCGGAAGGTCAAAACCATTTCTTATCTCTTCGTTCTAAGAAATGCGGGGACTATCTGTATACGGCTAAAATCGGAGAGCCCGATTTTATGGCCACTTCGGTGAAAGCAAAGGCTCGAAGGCCCGAGCCCGGCATCGTGGGGAATTTCGAGGGTCCTCAACCCCGAGGAAATACGAATCAAGGGTCGACGTGAAAAGGCGAAAACTCCCAAAAGGCACGTGGTCAAAGTTGACAAAGTACACAAAATAGTACAAGCCCGTACCATGGCATTAAATGAATGTACCAATCATCTCTCTTCGCATTAATTACACATGTACTATGTTGGGATCCCTCCATATATAAAGGGGACCCTTGTCACTTTGTAAAGATATATGATATCCAATACAAGAACAAGAACATCCTCTACTCTCTAACAAAAATATTCTCTACAATTGTCTCATTAAATTATTGCTTGTCATTTATTGTGTTCTTGAGTTATTCTTCATTTATTGCTTATTATTGATCATAAATAGGCCAAACTTAAGGCCTTCAATACTGTTATACTATCGTCGATTGCCCTTAGCCAAGCTCTTCGACACCTCGAGGCCTGCCCGACCACCCTCGAGACTGGCCTCTTTGGAGCCTGGTTTGCTTAAGTTAGTTCTTTTCGCACTTATTTCATTTCTCTCGCTTCATACTCAGCATCTATTGCCTAAACAACCGGTATTAAATTAGATCACATATTTTTAGAACCACACAATCTAATATAATTGTAATTACCAATTTCAAGGTAAACAAGTATAACAAATGCATACAAATCACATATACCGTCTTTAACTTTCAAATAATTTAAAAATTACAATTTCTTTAAAAAATTATCAAACTCCACATTTTACCTTCCTCAAAATAAATAATTAATAAAATCTTATTAGTACGATTATTAAAATATTAGTCCTTCATGAATAAATACAAATTAGTTTAAGATATCAAATTAATAAAAGTGTATAACAATTAGGGACAAATGAACTAAGACACGTCCAATAACAAGTGAAGATATAAATTTGCAATATTATGTCTCATTATTAGAGTTATGCTCAATCTTTATATTTCTATCGATGAATAGAACTTTTATCATTAATTCGTTAAAGAATTTTGAAGGTCAACGATATTAATTAGGAAATTCGACACGTGATTTGCATTAGAACTGTTAGGCGAGCCCCGAGCGTTGAGCATTAGGCGTGTTTAGGGCGCACAATCGGGCGCAAGCCTCACAGAACTAAGCCCCATACATGAGTCCCAGGGCGTTTTGCAAGTGCCCCGCCCAGAGGCGAGTCCTAAAAATGCCTTTTAAAACACTGATTTGTGAAAGGTTGAGGGCCTAATGCACTTGATGTTGGACATTTCAACCTAGGAAACCCAAGTGAATTCACAATGCTTGAAGTTGATGGGCCTAACGCGCTTGATATTTTTCTTTGCATATTTAATAGGTTTTTATCATCTGGAAACCGGCTAGTCTGATAGTGTTTTGTCTAAGACTACTAGTGGTTTATGTTGTGTTTCACACTTTTGCATACTATTTGTGTTATTGTTTTTCCATTTATTTGTTGTTTCTCATGTTGCTGATATTATTTTTTTGATTTCTGTTATTGTCACGAATCTATTGTCTCTAAGCCGAGGGTCTCCGAAAATAGCCTGATACACGATTATTAGAAGGGCATTTAGTGTGGGAATTCAAAAGGTAGTTAAAGCAGTTAGTTGGGAATTCAAAAAGTAGTTAGAGTTTGTTACAACAGTTTGGTAGAGTTGTTAGTTGGAAGAAATCTATTAGCTGAAGGAATCTGTTAGAAAGCTCGATCACTCCCTACAACGTAATAGATATAAATACATTGTAATCAACAATTTACAGATATAAAAATATACAGTTCATATTCTTCCTTTCTACTTCTTCTTCTTCTCCGCATTCATTTACACTTGATTTCTCGAGCTATTCCTGAGTCAACTTTGCGATCCTCGAGTGAGTTAAACTCTTGCAATCGCGTAACACAACGTCTCTACCCCTCCGGGTAATAAGGTTTACGTACATCCTACCCTCCCAGACCTTACTGGTGGGATTCTACTACGTTGTTATTGTAGTTTAATAGGTCTTCATATAAGCCTGTCAATTTTGCATTTGGATTTATTCCATCTAACAATTTTGTTGGAGACATGAACCTCTCTATCTTATGAAAATAAAATAGCTGAGAATATTTTCATCCAATGGGACTGACAAATTCATCGGCTTTCCTGAATCCTGATTATCTTCTTGGAAACTTCTTAGAAACTGGTTACTAAGGCAACAGTAAATGGGCAAAAGAGAAGCGCGTGTCTTTAAGTTTAGGTCGGAGTTTGAGGAGAAATAAATGCTTTGCTAGTTCCTGATCTAAATTAGTAAAATAGGGGGTTGGTTTGTATAACATGTAGTATTGGTTTATTTCATGGGTTTTCCTCATTCTCTGCTTCCTGTTAACTCATAGTATTTGGTTTCTAAAATCTCTTGGAGCAAGCACTACTTAGAGAGGTCAGCTATTATTTATTCTATTATGGTTGATGACCCTAGTTAGCTGAAGGACTAAAACCAGGAGAAGAAAACTACGAAATAAAGCAGTAATTGAATGACCAAAATCCATATATTCCCATTTTAAAAATAAAAAACAACAGGTCAATTAGTTTCGTGGGATTTGGATAAAAAGGTGGAGGATCTTTGAGGAGAATGAAAGGATTCAAAGTAACAAAACTTCAAGTCCGAAAGGGGGATGGTATGCAACAAGACAAGAAAGAGAATAGGCATTTGCTTCGCGCGCATCATCTACTTAGACAAAAAAATCATCTCGAATTGAAACGCACCAATCACAGACTACAAAACAAACACTCAAGATCGCACGAACAATGATGAAAAAGGGGAAAGAAATACCACTAGTTATCCATGCCAACCTAGTTATACTATTTTGACACTAAATAATAATACCACTAGTAGAGGTGTCACCAGAAAATGGGAAAGAAAAAATAAAGAAAGAGGAAAATAAAACTAGGAGGAGGTCGCTTAAAGTGGAGCTGGCATGTGAAACATGGAAATACAAACCAATAAAAGCATGTTGTAGCAGCTTACGTATAACTTCCAAATTAGAGAATATTTGAGATGTATGGAAATAAAGAAGAACCAGAGTAGCAATGGCTGCACAAGAAACAGAGATTCAAATGATTGAAGGTTACCTTTCCTCTCAGATTCAAAATCAAAGATATGGTAGAAAGGATCCAATAGTGTGGCCTGATCTTCTTCTTTGATCTGTCAAAAGTAACAGTTTGTAATCTTATAATGTGAGAATATAAGGGTCTTATAATAT
This sequence comes from Nicotiana paniculata, assembly GCA_005239505.1. Taxonomy (NCBI): domain Eukaryota; kingdom Viridiplantae; phylum Streptophyta; class Magnoliopsida; order Solanales; family Solanaceae; genus Nicotiana; species Nicotiana paniculata. The sequence continues at coordinate 7,423 of ML365280.1, forward strand.
GAAAATCTAAGGGGAAACCGAGCAACTGAACATCAGCAAGTGACTCAAACCAGAATTCTCTTTACTCACTGCACAGTAATACACTCTTCTTTTTGGTACATACACTAATCTACTCTCTGCTCTCTCACAAACAAAAAGATAGGTTTATTGCAAAGTCAACTTTTCTTTGTCCTTTCTCTCTTTTTCCTTTTATGGTTTATATCATCTCTTTATTCTGCATAAGGACAGGAAATTGGGAGACTCTAAATCAGGCTACAATCCTGTATTGCAGAACTTAAGGACGTCACAAATTTATCAACCTTAATCAACAATATGGTTCGATGGACAAATTAGATTTAAAATCAGTTCTTGAATATAATGAGACTTTAGCGGGATACAAAGGGCAATCTTACTAAATGGAACAAATACCGGAGGCAGTCTGTAAAAATTTACTCTTCCAATTTAGTGTACATTAGATTCCAAGTGTGTAACTCGCTATTTGCTGATTGCCAGTTCCGTACTTCTAATGATCTCAGTTTTTCATCCATTGAGACAAAATTGGACAAATGTGGTAACATAGATTAAACCAAAGGTGTTACTTACTGCAGTGCTGCATACGACATAAACAGTAATCACAAAACATGTGCGGTCAGAATCACAGACAACATAGTATCTGCAGAAGAAGAGTAGAAGCTGAGACAAAGAGAAATAATGCTGCATGCACTTAAGTTTCACTTCCGCAGAAATACTGGAAAGGAGAAAAGTGACAAACGAACTGCTGTAGATTCTTCTAAGGTGAGGTAACTTACATTGGATTTTCACTCAGATTCTTAACCGAAAACAGAACATTTCCTGTGACAGCTTTTCTTAGATTAGGACCTTCAGTTAGGCGGTCCACAGTAGCTTTCTCATATGTAGGATTCACTACACAAAAGTATTTGCCCAATTTAAGGATAACAAACTTGCACTGTTCTGAAAAAAATTAATATTTAAGACGCATATAAAGCTTACAATCAACAAAAGCAAGTGATGATGCTAGCGATTCAACAGCAGGAAGCGATGATGTAGGAGAACCGTGCAGCTTAGCAGCATTCAGATCCTGAAATACAGGATAGAGTTATTCAACTACATCATTCATAATCTCGTGCATAATAGATGATGCTAAAGGTGTCAGAAGTGGTAGATATAAACAAACTCAAAATCTAATGCATGACATACATTGTTGCTTTCTCTTGCTTGAAAAAACGAAGAGAAGAAATAAGAAACAATCAGATTGCAACCAACTCTTTTAATCTGATATTATTTGCTGAGACTTAATATAATTCGCTTAGAATTCTATTGCAGTCTATCATGAATAAATTAATGTCTCCCAACTGAACAAACAAAATAGACTGCAAATTGTTTATATAAGAAATAGCGACAATTAAATAAACTTATCAGAAGGAAAGAGTTTATTCCCTCAAGAATCTCATACAGATTAAATGCTTGCTCTAGAGCATTATGACCAGGATCCATTAATTCAGCAGCTTCAAATCCAGCAAGGGCCGTCTCATAGTCCTCAAAATACTCGTATGTCTATAGAATCAAATTATAGATTCACCAAAACATTTTATTGAAATTTGAGAAGGAAGAAAGTGCAAACTGCAAGATACAAGCAGACAGTGAAATGTGCTGGTGAAGACAATAGATGCTTTCTTTGAAAGTCTACTAGTCCTTTCATGAATATGCATAAAATGCTCAAGGTGAAAAGGCAGAATGATAATTCAAGCACAGAGAAGCGTCATAAAGAGATGTTTCCATTTAGTTTGCTTTTTGCGGGCAACAATCAACCTTGCATCAATCAAATCAAAGTGAACCTGGAAAGCCTTTCCTTACATGCTTCCACGAACTTCCAAAAAAATCTCAGGTACACATAATTAATGTGCTAGAAAAATTCAGAATGAGAATTGACTGATAGACTTACCATCAGGCAGTTGTAACACATATAACAACTGATCCTCATCTTTTCATCTTTCTTCTGAAACAGAACACAAAGTTAGAGGAGGCTATGAGTAAAAAAATGTAGACCTAAAACTGCAAAACAACCTTAAAATGTTATGGAGTCAATAAATAAATATGAAGCGCATGAGAAATACTAGAAGAGAGAGACTGCAGAATGTCCTGTGATAATCAACTTTTGGTAATGGATAATCAATCCTGTGATTTGACATAGCACGATACCAAAATAACTGTGCTTATAAGTGAAATATAACATGCAATTTGCAAGGCAAGTATGAATTTTATGATGCTTCAAGAACCTATGCTAGTTTCCATGTCCATGTTTCTGTTCCTTCAATTTTTCAGTCTTCTAAAAAAGTCATCTAAATAGTAACATAGTGTAAGTAGAGGTGGTCTCAGCACAAACTGCAGACTTAGAAAAAAAAATTAAGTAAAGTTATTACAGCTGTAATCCAAAATTAAGGTTAAAAATGTGAGTACAGTTATTCTCAATTCTCGCTGGTATAAGGAGGTTCAAAAAGCTAGAAGTTCTTATTGCTTGTAGCGACAGATTTAACATGTGAGATGAAAAGTAGAGATTTAACATGTTTTACCTGTTTTTCTTTCAAGCAGTGATAACTGAAGTAATAGTTGCTTATTTTTCGGATCCTGAACACAAGAAATACAAACAAATCCATCATTTGACAAGTTTTGGGAACTAACGAATTTTAATTAAAACCCAAGAAGCAGCATGCATAAAATGATACCTGCTCTAGGCCAGAGTTGAAACAACTTTTAACTTTATCAAGATCTTGAAGGTTTGACTGCGTCCACCAACCAGTAGAGAGACCAGGTCCTCTATTGGTTTCCACAGGATAATGTAATACAAACGAGTAAAGAGACAAGGGATTTTTACTTGGAAAATTCCCTCTTAAGGGGACAAAAACCACGACCCACTCTTGTAGGTGTTCAACTTCACTAACTTGTAATCTACACTATTACAAGCCACTTTGTAAGGCACTCTTACAAAGACTTTCACACACTAACTTATAGTTCTTACTACAAGCTACTTTGTAACTCTTCTAGCTACAAAGACTTTGACTTATGACTACCTCTAGTCACACAAGATCATGAATGAAGTATGGTTTTAGAGTTCCTATTACAAAGCTTCTTAGAAAGCAAGATAGAATGCAATAAAAGACAAAACACAAGATTACAACTCAACTAATGGACACCTAAGACACACAGTGAAACTGGTCCTCTTTTAGTGGAGTTGTCTTCTTGTTCTTGACACACTTGAGCTTTCAATTGCTGGGCAGATCTTCAATGCTTGAAGAATAATAGTAAATGCTCAAGTGAATATGTTGTTCTTCTTTCTTCAAGATGTTATACATCATTACACATTCCAAGAAGGATGTCAAAGATCTTGAAGGTACACGGCTCAACTACTAGGAAGTGACTGTCGCACTGTTGCTACACTGTAGCGTGACCAGTAGCAGGCAATCACCTTTTCTGTCACAACTTTTTGCAGCTGTCAAATTGGCCTGTACTTTATTCTGCGAATCTGCTAAGGGATCAGGTCCCTTAGCTGGTCCATCCTCATCCGGTACTGAATGATCCAGAATTCCTGGAGTTGGAGCAACTATTTGTGCTACTTACACATCAGGTCCTTTTCCTGGTTCAGCACGTAAAAATTTATTAGATCATCAAAACGGAATATAGCCCATCAATTTCCCAATTTTTTATGATGACAAACTTTTAAATTTGGGAAGCAGATATGTGCGCAAAATTGTAAACTGACACCAGTAAATACATAACAGTGATCGATCAGGTCCCTAGCGAAGTTCCCCCTGTAGACGAGCTTCCCTTTGACTTCCCCCTATATATGAGCTTCCCCTAAACTTCCCCATTTTGGCATCATAAAAAGGCATACCCAGGAAGAAGACATAAGGAAGTACGATATAGTTAACTCATGCTCCTTATGTACACACAACATGATAAAAACAGAGTAGTAAAGCAGAAGCACAGTAGCGAGAACATAAAAAGACTGATTATATTTAATAGACAGTTGAAAACAAAAGGAAGTCTTTTCTCTAGGAGCAAGGAACTTCATTTGGATTTTGCCAGGTGGGAGCAACTAGGTGAAATCCACATTCCCAACCACAAAAAGAAAAGCATAAAAACTAACAACCACAACACGTCACTGAAGAACTGGGGAGGACAGAGGAGGAGGGAACTAAAGGAGGAGGAGGCACTAGAGGAGGAGGGCTTGGAGGAGGAAGCAGAGATGGTTTGAAGAACCAGGTCCATGCGGGCATTTGCAGAAGTTTGTTCCGCGAGAAGTTTGTCTTTGAGGTTCTCCACTTGTTGCTTAAGCTCAGCATTTTCCTTGGTTAGGCGATCCACTCCTTCCTTTAATTCACTACTCCCATCATGATCCTCGGCAACTAGACTGGACACTTCGAGGATGGCATTGTGAGCCTTCAACCTTTTGATCGTATCATGGGCAGCATTCAGAGCATTGATCATCTGAGAGATTGTCGAAGAGCTGCCCCCAACTTTCTCAATGCACTCGCACTCTTCAAGCGTGGTCTTGGAGAAGCTTTGCTTGCGAGTCCCAACCTGAGGATTGTTGAGTGGAACCTTGAAGTGCTTAAAGACGCGAGTGAGCAAGAAGCCATAGGGGAGACCATGATTCCCATCCTTAAGCGAGACAACCTTATCCATATGACTTATCATCAGAGCAGGCAAGTTGACAGGCTTGAAGTCGTCAAGGGCTTCCATCAAAATCAAATTTGCTCGGGAAGCAATAGAGCGTCGCTCAGCTCGGGAAGAAGGACTTTGTTCACCAGCTCAAAAAGGAGATGGTAAACAGGCAACATAGCCTTCTTGTGAACCCGTTCCCCTTGTTGGACAGTCCCTGGTTTAACTATCGCTCTCCGAAAATCACCGCTACACGCAGACTTGTTGGGATCCACTGAGGATAGCCCTTCTGATGGAACGTCCAGAATTGCCCCCAGAGCAACATCATCAATGACTATGTCCACACCCTCTACCAGCACACACACATGACCATCTTCTGGTGTGAAGAGGGTAGCATATAATTCTTGCACAGCATTTTCATAGACCTTAGGAGAACTCACATTGAACAGATGTTCCAACTTTCGGAACTCAACCATGGTCACGAGTTGACTCATGCCAGGCATCTCTAGAATATCAGGATCAAATCTACGACCCCACAACACGCTTTGGTTTTTGAACATTTTCCTTCCACTTCCCACTACTACAAGGAATGGGCATCTCAAAACCAGGTTCCATTGTAGTTTCTTCCTCACACTTTCTTTTCCCTGATACCTTCACAGATTTTCCTTTTGAACAAGCAGATATAGATTTCCTCTCGCTTGTCTCCCCGACCACTTTCTGTTTTTTCTTCACATCACTTGTCACAGACTCCTTTTTAGTATGTTGGCTAGACTCAGACTTCTTCCATTCTACTAAGAAGCTAGGTTCCTCAATGGTGTCATCCTCTACTGCCACCACAAGGATGTCCTTGTCCCCCACTGTTTGACCATCCTTCATCAGATCCAGACTGGCAGCCTCTCTCTTCTGTAGCCTGGTTGAGGAACGCGTAACAGGTGGAGCAGGAGTGCTAGTGCTGTGACGAAGTTTGAAGCGAGCACTTAGCACCATGTCATCCTCATCATCATCATGATGCATGGGTCCCTCACGCGGAGGAATGGACCCAAGAGGAGGTTTGTAGAAGATCTGGTCTTGAGGAGACTAAGATAGTGGAGAAACATGTTCCTCAATGGGTTTAGAAGGTATGACTTCATGGGAAGGAGATGCAAAAGGGACCATTGTTCCTTCCTCCTCTAAGATGGGCTGTGATTCTTGCTGTGTTGCAGGAGGGAGTAGGTGCCTTCAGAGGGTTCGTTTTCAGATGCGATGGCCAAGATATTTTGGCTGCCTCCTTTTTAGAAAACTCCATGGGAGTCGAGGAGATGTACTGATCAGGGTCGTCTGCTAAAACTTCAGAGACGTGAGATACTTCAGCGGTGAAAGGCTCGGATTGTGATATAAGGGAAGGAAGAGATACACTGGTTGTTTCAGTAGTGAGGGTTTTGTGTGGGGAATAAACTGGGGGAGAGAAGGAAGGAGAGGCTTCTGGTTCAGAGGGAGGAGATAAAGTAGTGGAGGGTGAGATGGCTTCCCCCAGAAGAGGTGGTTCCCGATCTTCCATTGGAGTGGTGTTGAGATCAGTGGTGAGGTAAGGGGAGGGTTCATGTGAAGTGGGTGTGTAGAGATAGGTTGGAGGAGAGAGAGGTTATAATAGTTATAGTAATTGGAGGTGAAGGAACTGGTTCAACTGGCGGTGGAATTTTGAGAAGAGGGGAGGGATTTGAAAGGGTCGAGTGATGGATGTATTTTTTGAAATAGCGACGGTGTGGCAGCAGTAATAAATGCAAATAATTTTTGAAAAAAGAGATAGGATACACATAGCTACTAACCTGGGAAACATGGACCAGGTCACGTACTTGATGTTGTTGTTGATTTTTTTTTTTTTTCAAAAAGAAGTGGTCAGTCTCTTTGTGTTCTACACTGTCATTTATTTAACCTCTGTAAGCATCATGTGTGTCTACCTACAATGGTATTGATGTGAGTTAGACTTTACCAGAAAACACCTTAGCCATCTGTACCTGAGTAAGACAATCTTAGCCAATATGGAGAATCGGTCCCTAGAGTGGTCTTAGCATGCCCAGAGCCATTCGATTCTTCTCAAACTATTCCATGTTCAGTGCCTTGGTGAATATATCTGCAATCTGATCTTCAATGCAACAAAACCTCATACTTACGTGTCCCTTCTCAACATTGTCTATGAGAAAGTGGTGTCTCACATCAATGTGCTTGGTTCTCTTATGTTGCACCGGGTTCCTTGCCATATTGAGTGCACTGATATTGTCGCACAGCAGTGGAATGTTGTCGATAAACACCCCAAAGTCCTCCAGTTGTTGTTTGATCGATAGTAATTGAGCACAGCAAGATGCAGCTGCAACATATTCAGCTTCTGCTGTAGACAAGGCCACTGAGTTCTGCTTCTTTGTGCCCCAAGAAATTAGGCACGATCCAAGAAAATGAGCCATCCCTGAAGTGCTCTTTCTGTCCACTAGGTAACCTGCATAATCTGCGTCAGCATAACCAATAAGATTGAAGTTGTCACCTGAGGGGTAGTATAGCACCAAGTTCTGTGTGCCTTTGAGATAGTGTAGAATCCTTTTTGCAGCTTTCAGATGCGACTCTTTGGGATTGGATTGGAACCTTGCACACAATCCCACATTGAATACAATGTCTGGCCTGCTTGCTGTGAGGTAGAGAAGAGAGCCAATAATGCCCCTATACATGGTTTAATTCACAGGAGAGCCAGAATTATCCATGTCAAGTTTGGTAGCCAGTGCAATGGGTGTGTTGATCACTTTGGAGTCTTCCATATCAAACCTCTTGAGCAATTCCTTGATATATTTCTATTGACTGATGCATGTTCCCTTAGAGGATTGCTTCACTTGAAGGCCCAGGAAGAAGTTTAGTTCCCCCATCATGCTCATCTCGAACTCACTTCCCATGAGCATTGCAAATTCCTTACACAGAGATTCTGCTGTAGCCCCAAATATAATGTCATCAACATACACCTGGACTATAAGAAGGTTTCTTTCTCGTTTCTTTAGAAATAAGGTGTTGTCAATCTTGCCTCGAGAGAATCCATTGTCTAGTAAGAACTTGGACAACCTTTCATACCAGGCTCTGGAAGCTTGCTTCAAGCCGTACAAGGTTTTGTCCAGCTTGAAGACATGCTCTGGATGAACATGACTTTCAAAGCCAGGAGGTTGCTTGACATACACTTCCTCCTTGAGGAATCCATTTAAGAATGCACTTTTCACATCCATTTGAAACAGTGTGAGTTCCATATGAGATGCAAAGGCAATGAGAATTCGAATGGCTTCCATGCGAGCCACAGGAGCGTTAGTCTCATCATAATCAATCCTTTCTTCTTGGTTGTATCCTTCAACCACAAGCCTGCCTTTATTTCTGGTAGTTTTTCCATTCTCATCAAGTTTGTTCCTAAATATCCACCTGGTTCCTATGATGGTTCTATCTGAAGGTCGAGGTACCGGATGTCATACCTTGTTTCTCTCGAACTGATGAAGCTCTTCCTGCATAGCAATGATCTAATCTGCATCCTTCAGGGCTTCCTTGATATGTTTGGGTTCTATTTGGTATAGTAAGGTTGAGAAGGCTAGGGAGTTTCTAGTTTTTTATCTAGTTTGGATTCCAGAATCAAGAGGGGTGATTATGTTATCAAGAGGATGAGAGCTTTTATGCTTCCAGTTTGGAAGTTGTAGCTGACTGGTGGAAGTGCTTGGTATGTTGGTTGGGCTTCTTCGTGACTCATGTTCTGAAACCTGAGGAGTGCTTTCCACTGCGTCCCCAACTCTTTCCTCAGCTTCTATAAGGGAGATAGAAGTACCAGGTTCCTCATGAGATCCTGAGGAAGATGTTGAGCTGCTTTTCACTATCTCCTTTGTTTGGTTCATCATATCAGCCTTTCCATTTGACACATCGGAGATTTTCTCTGGAACCAAGAGTGGTTCATTGTCTTGATCATCATCGGTGTTGTCCTTGTTTGAAAGGGGAGTTTCAGTGAAGAGTACATGAACACTCTTCTCCACACATTGAGTTCTTTTGTTGTACACTTTGTACGCCTTGCTTTGAGAGGAATAGCCCAGAAAAATTCCTTCATGACTCTTGGCATCGAACTTTCCCAGCTGATCCTTCCCATTATTTAAAACATAACATTTGCAGCCAAAGGCCCTTATACGAGTCACTTTGGGCTTTCTTCCATTTAGCAGTTCATATGGGGTCTTGTTCAGGAAGGACCTGATCATACATCTGTTCACCATGTAACATGCAGTGTTGATTGCCTCAGCCCAAAAGTTTTTCGCGATCCCACTGTCTATTAGCATTGTTCGAGCCATGTCCTCCAGAGTCCTATTCTTTCGTTCCACAACACCATTTTGCTGGGGAGTTCTTGGAGCTGAAAATTTTTGTGTGATTCCATTTTCAGAATTCATCAAATCTTGCATTATCAAACTCCGTTCCATGATCAGACCTGATGCATGCCACTTTCATGTTCATCTTCACTTGAATTTTCTTGAAAAAGACCACAAATACCTCAAATGTTTCATCTTTTGAACGAAGGAACAATGTCCAAGTGAATCTAGAGTAGTCATCCACAATCACAAAGATGTATGTCTTTCCACCCCTACTTGGAATTATCATTGGTCCACATAGATCCATGTGGATGAGTTCAAGAGGTCTGGATGTGCTAACATCTTTCTTTGTCTTAAAAGATGATTTCACATGTTTCCCTCTTGCGCATGCATCACATACCTTGTGATCCTTGAACTTTGAATTAGGAAGACCACGAACCATGTCCTTCTTTATCAGTTTGTTCAACAGAGAGAAGCTAGCATGTCCCAGTCTTCTATGCCATAGCTCAGCATCATCTTCAACTGCCTTTAGGAAGTTCACCTCACCTGCTTCCAGAGATTTGAAATCAGCAACATAGATGTTCTTGTATCTCTTGGTTGTCAACACTAATTCCCCAGTTACTAGACTCGTAACTATGCACACTTGGACAAGAACTCCACTTTATTTCCTTTTTCACAGATTTGAGAGACAGTCAATAAGCTATACTTCAGGCCATCCACATAGTATACATTTTCTATTGAGTGCTCCAGAGATCTTCCAACTCTTCCAACACCAAGGATATATCCCTTCTTTCCATTTCCAAAGGATACAGCCCCTCCCTGCAGAGCTTTCAATGAGAGGAAGTCCATGGTATTTCCAGTCATATGCTTTGAGCATCCGCTGTCCATGATCCATTGTAGCCCAGTTCCCCTCACTGATCCCTGCACAAATAAATCAATGGTTAGATTTAGGAACCCAAACAAGTGTTGGTCCCTTGTAGTTAGGAAAGGGATGAATAAGAACTTTTCTAGTCCATGCAGGCAAAAGTTGACTTTTCTTGCTGGGACCAGGTCCTTTATTAGTGTTTATTCCTTCAGGAAACATCTTATTTTTTTGACTGATTGGTCCTTGGCTGGGCAACTTTCCTTGAAGTGCCAATTGTTCCCACAGTGGGTACAAAGCCAATTGTCAGGAACTGCAACATACTTGTTGTGAGGGTTGTAGGGAGTTTTCTCCTTTTAAAACCCGATTTCCTACTTGTTCCCAGAGTTGTTGAAATACATAGCAGTAACAGCGTCTGTGGACCAAGTCCAATTCAAGGATTTCTTAAGATCAAATGTTAGTTTGCTCACTTCTGCTTGCAACACCTTGTTTTTCTCAACCTCACTGCACAGACTATTTTTTACCTCATTCAGTTCCTTTTCAAGCTTGACGTATTTTTCACTAGCTATTTCCTTTCCTTTATCTACACTTGATGAACCAGGTTCTAATCTTAGTCCCTGAATAGTTTCTTTTAAGTCTGTGATAACTACTAGAAGATCATCTCTTTCTTGCTCAACAGTATCTACTCTCAAGTTCAAACACATCTTTTCACTGCTTAGATTCTCTACTGTTTCTTTCAAATCTGTCACTACTACAATTAAATCATCTCTCTTATTTTTTGAATCTCTATTTTTCTTCTCTATCTCTTCCCTTTTCTCTTCAAGAATTTTTATGGTATCCTTAAAATCCACAACTACTACCATTAGGTCGTCTCTTTCGTTCTCAACACAGTTGATTTTGCACCTTAGAGTCTCATTTTTTTTCAAGGTTTCCTATGGTTTCTTTTAGGTCAACCACACACACGACTAGGTCATCTCTGGTCTGTTCAGCTTCTCCTAGCTCTAGGGTCAGTGGATATTTTTCTTCCATCAAGGTATAATAGGTATCAATGAGAACATTCGACAATGACTTTAATTTTTTAGGAGAGTAGGATCTCAGATTTCTCTGAACACCCCTGAAGTTTACCTCATCGGTGTCATCTTCTTCGTCGGATTGAGCCATGAGAGCAAACAACGAGTCATACTCCTTACCCTTGCCTTCAACAACCATCATGGAGCTATTCTCTGCTTCAGGTTCCTCTTCTGATTCACTAGATGAATCTCCCCAGGCAGCAAGAGCTTGTCTCACAACATTGTCAGCTGCACTTTTTGTACTGGATCTCTTTTCAGGAACCTGGTTTCTCTTTGCAACCTTTTCCATGTTGTATTTGTAGCTGTCCTGTTTCAAGAGCGGGTAGTCCTTGATTAAGTGTCCAGGTTTTCCACATTTATGACATTGATCATGATTCCTGGACTTGCTTGAGCTCCCTCTTCTAGGTATCCCACAATTCCTTCGCACCATTTTTTGTAATCTCTTGGTGAGATAGGACATGTCGTGATCTTCTTCACTTGACTCAAGTTTTCTGCCCGAAGAACTAGGTTCTTTTCCTTCTTAGGCTCTCTTCTTTCAATGCCCTTCTTTTTCTTCATCTCATATGTCCTTAGATTACCTATCAACTCATCCATAGTTAAGGTCTGTAGATCTTTTGCTTCCATGATAACGTTCACCTTACTTTCCCAAGAACTCGGCAGAACACTTAAGATTTTTCGCACAAGTTTGTTTCTGGGAAGAACTTTACCTAGAGAATGAAGTTCATTGATGATAGAGGTGAACCTGGTATGCATGTCCTATATGGACTCATCTTCCCTCATCTTGAACAGTTCATATTCTGCAGTGAGCATGTCTATCTTGCACTGCTTTACTTGTGTTGTTCCTTCATGTGCCGTCTGCAGGGCATCCCAGATCTCGTTAGCTGACTGACATGCAGAGATCCTGTTATATTCGTCAGGCCCAATACCACAAACAAGAATTTTCTTTGCGCGAAAGTTCTTTTCTACAGCTTTTCAATCTGCCTCATCGTACTCCTTTCTAGTTTTTGGTATTAGAGGACCTGCTTCTCCTTGCTTTTTTAATGGCACATGAGGGCCATCACAAATAATATCCCAAATCTCGGAGTCTTCAGCCATGATAAAATCGTGCATTCTTGTTTTCCACCAACCATAGTATTGGCCGTTGAATCTTGGGGGTCTGTAGGTTGATTTTCCTTCCTCAAAATTTGGTGGAGCAGCCATTTGAGATCCTTTTTAGGTGTTAACCTTGAAGAAAGAACCTGCTCTGATACCAATTGAAGGTTTGATTGCGTCCACCAACTAGTAGAGAGACCATGTCCTATATTGGTTTTCATAGAATAATGTTATACAAACGATTAAAGAGACAAGGGATTTTTACGTGGAAAAATCCCTCTTAATGGGACAAAAATCACGACCCACTCTTGTAGGTTTTCAACTCCACTAACTTGTAATCTACACTATTACAAGCCACTTTGTAAGGCACTCTTACAAAGACTTTCTCACACTAACTTATAGTTCTTACTACAAGCTACTTTGTAACTCTTCTAGCTACAAAGACTTTGACTTATGACTACCTCTAGTCACACAAGATCATGAATGAAGATGGTTTTAGAGTTCCTATTACAAAGCTTCTTAGAAAGCAAGATAGAATGCAATAAAAGACAAAACACAAGATTACAACTCAACTAATGGACACCTAAGACACACAGTGAAACTGGTCCTCTTTTAGTGGAGTTGTCTTCTTGTTCTTGACACACTTGAGCTTTCAATTGCTGGGCAGATCTTCAATGCTTGAAGAATAATAGTAAATGCTCAAGTGAATATGTTGCTCTTCTTTCTTCAAGATGTTATACATCATTACACATTCCAAGAAGGATGTCAAAGATCTTGAAGGTACACGGCTCAACTACTAGGAAGTGACCGCAGCACTGTTGCTACACTGTAGCGTGAACAGTAGCAGGCAGTCACCTTTTCTGTCACAGCTTTTTACAGCTGTCAAATTGGCCTGTACTTTATTCTGCGAATCTGCTAACGGATCAGGTCCCTTAGCTGGTCCATCCTCATCCGGTACTGAATGATCCGGAATTCCTGGAGTTGGAGCAACTATTTGTGATGCTTACACATCATGTCCTTTTCCTGGTTCAGCACGTAAAAGTTTGTTAGATCATCAAAACGGAATATAGCCCATAAGATCTCTTCTCTTCCAAACACAAGTTCCTAGGCATATCCCAGATCCACCATATACTGACTGAACTTAAACTGCAACAAAAATCCACTGATAAGATAGAAAGAAGAAAACCAAAATAGACAAAAAGAAATACTAGCATGCATGAGATATATAATTTTGCTCACAGCGTCAACACTCCCAATTTTCGATCTATTGCCTCTTTTGTGCTATTGTTTCTCTACATTTCTTTTTTCTACTTTTTCTTTTTCAAACAAATTTATGTCTCCTTTTAAAACTAAATTCTTCTTGCCACCTCTCATTTTAAACTGCTCTTCTGCTTCTCTCTTCTACTTCCGTAAGTTAGCTATTGAACTAAATTTAAATATAAAGCTGAATGCTGCAATTACTTCTTCTTATGGTTGATTAGTTCAAATTAAAAATTAGGTTTGTGATTGTTTCACATTTCTTGCTTTCACGTAGGGAAATTGAACATTTTTAATATATTGCGTGAACAATAACAGAGCACTAAAATCGCATAGTATAAAAAATGAAAAGGATCTTCTAGGTTCAAAAACTTAACAACAAGGAAAAAACTCCAACAGAAAGACCTGATACATGTAACATAAAATTAGAGTAGTTAGACACGTAATACTTGAAAATAAATTACGAACCAAGACTTAAGCGAAATTACATGATTTATTCTCAAAAAATTAACACCTCAAGAAAATTATGAACCAGCGGTAACAGGAACCCTAGATACATGATCTCTAACTAGAAAATAGTACATGTTTTGAAGAAAATACAAGTTACCTCTGGTATCAGTACTTATGACCATAAAACCTTTGATGACCAGCCAGTTGCCCAACGAATTTCTCAAAATTTCCACATACAGGACACCTGTACTTAGTAACTTTGTGAACGTGTTTACAATGATGGAGCACGACTCTCTTATTAGAACAATGTTTGTTACATTTGAGTACATTTCGCATTCGTTTTGGATGGTGGATCCCGTAAGAGTTCCTCTCGCTTTTCCTCAGAAATGTCGTCATAATCTTCCACGGCAATAGCTGCCATAAACACATACAGGTGATTCTGAGAGTAACAGAGAGCGATGATGTGAGAGCGCGAATTGTATAGGAGCGAAAAGTGTTGTGAGAGACTGAGTGCATGCGATTGGGAGTCCGTGCCTTAAATGAGGTCAGCTTTACCCCTTAATATTTTCTATGATTTTATTTTTACCCATTTATAGTCAAATATATTCACTTAAAAATACCCTTTTTCATCTACTTGAAACTGCTATGAAATCCTTAAATAATGGAGTGCTTCGTTTGTTCCATTTTATTTTACACGATTTCCTTATCATTCACTTCCAAAATAATTGACGCATTTTAATATTTAGAATTTCATCATCTCTATATATATTATTTTGTGCTTGTCGTAAGATTGAGTTTGAAAATGTAAAGTTTGATATTACATATTCATCTGGAAGGTTGAATTTTCCCAATCTTCTGCATGCTAATGGTCACATTTCTCTATTATTGTTCAGAACATTATTTGCTTCCCAACTTCTATAAATTTACAGATTATTGGAACGTGATTTTCACAAGAGTTGCTAGATGAGCCCGAGCGTTGAGCGCTTCAATTTTAGGGGGCACAATTGGACCACTTGGGCACAAGTCTCATATAATTAAGCCCTACACGTATGTCTTAGGATATTTTTTCAGTGCCTGCAGGCGAGCCCTGCTTAACATGTTCCAAAAAAGGAAGTATACATGTCTCTCCCTCACGGATATTCTCCACAGGGGGAGAACACAGTTTGCCGCCTGAATCATTCCCTTTATGGACTTAAACAAGCGTCCCGAAATGGGTTTGAAAAATTTTCTTCTGCTTTACTGGATGCTAGTCTCCAAAAAGCCTTTTAAAACATTAATTTTCATTATTAAAGCAAAAAGAAAAAAGAAAAAAAAAGAACTAATGTAGGAAATCTAACTGAAGTACTGCCTCATAGTTGCAACAGGAAGTAAGAAAAAAATGGGGAAATTAATGGGGCCTAAGCATAACTAAAAATCTATAACTAACTTTCATAAATTTTCCCGCCCATTCTTCTAAAACCTTTTTATTTTACGTTAATCTATAAAAAATCCTAAAGTTAGTAATATCTGTAACCATAGATATCTAAATCATTTTGGATTTTTTAAGCCCCTTAAAGTGGCGCAGAAAGAGATTTCACTCTCTCTAAGGAGTAAGGTGCATAGAGCTTTAAAAATGCAGCCACGTAGTATTATTGTTATTTCTTCTAAATTGACCTTTCTACTTTGTATTTTTGTTCTTATTTTATTTCTTAATTGTACTTATTTATTTTTTCTTTATTTCTTAGTTGTACTTATTTCTTTTTTCTTTCTTCTTTTCTGATCCCATTTACTTGGTTTTTGTATTCGTTTTCCAAGCTCAATAATTTGTTGATAACGGCAAACCCAGGTAAAATAAAAAAAACACTAAAATAATTTTAACACTAATTAATAATAGTATGCCCAATTGCAAATGATGACAAAATTTAATCAATAATAGTAAACAAGTTAAAAGGTAAAACCGCATGACCTTAAAATAATAGTAACAAAAAAAAGAATCATCTGCAGAAATCCTTACTTGTCAAACTGTTTACCCTTAAAATCGGATAATAATTAAATTTGTAAGTGATTTTAAGGATATGCGGATTAATTCGATACAAAGCAATAAATTAAGTCAATATTAAGCAAACAAAGATAGAATAAATTCAAACCACACGAGTAGGATAGTTCAAGCCTTAGTGAAATAGTTAACCTCGATCTGGGCTCACCACGGAAGCACGAATGAACCAAAGAAAGAGAAAATACCAAGGAAAATAATAATATATTACTTTGGAGTATGTGTTACACTGTGTTTTATGAATCATCAGACCTCCTTATATAGTAGGTGAATCCTACTTTAGGTGCAACTCTATAAAAGGTAGAACATCCCCTGATTAACTGATTGTCGGTTCCTTATTGATACGTGTCAATATCCCCGCTGTGATGCCCGGCTGGTCACGGATATTTCGGCCTTTTGTTGATCATGCTTGGTTGTCCGATAATGTTCTTAGAAGTCCTCCGAGGCTAGGACCGATTCTGAAATCATGACCTCGATATCCTCGAGGGCAAGCGTCATGCCCCCAGATTCTGGCTCGATGGGACTCTTGGCTCGATTTCGGTTCCTCGCCACCATATCTCGAGCCTGGCTTATCTTGCCAAAGGTCGAGGTGCACCATGAGCTTGGTTTTACCCGTATATAGACAGTCTCCTCATTTCTCGGAGAGTAAAAGACAAGAAATGACATGAGCTTTCGATTCCTACTTCGACACACCGTGGCAGAAACGACAAAAACCCCCCGAAATGTCTCGTCGGTCACGTCATAATGGCATTAAATGCATGTCGGCCGCCGGTTGGCTGCCCTTAGACGTGAAACGTCGCCTAACTACTATAAATGCCCCGCCTTTGTTCATTTTTACTTTACATCAAACCTTCTACCCTCGTACCATTAGAATTTCAATACTCTTTAGAGCTTTTACCCCCGTCACTCAAGGTCCTTTGAAAAAATCTTTATCCATCTTCTTCTCAAGCCTAAGCATAATTAAAAACCTATAACTAACTTTCATAAATTCTCCCGCTCGATTAATCTTCTAAAACCTTTTTATTTTGCGTTAATGTATTAAAAAACCTAAAGTTAGTAATATATGTAACCATAGATACCTAAATTATTGGATTTTTTTAAGCCCCTTAACGTGGCGCACAAAGAGATTTCACTCTTTATAAGGCGCATAGAGCTTTAAAAATGCATCCACGTGGTATTACTGTTATTTTTTATAAATTGACATTTCTCCTTTGTATTTTTGTTCTTATTTTATTTCTTAGTTTTTATTTTTTCTCTCTTCTTTTCTAATCCCATTGTCTTAGCTAGCGTTTGGCGATAAATTTCCAAATTTATTTAAAAATATTTGATTTGGGTGAAGTTTCGTTTGAAGATGAAATCTGTTTGGACATAATTTTCAAAATATATTTTACTTTTTTGTTTTGAAAATATGAAATGTGACTTATGCCATAAGTTCTAAAAACTATAAAAAAAAATACTCAACGATACCAAACAAACAAAGTTGCTAATCTTGTATATGCAGAACGTTCATCGATGTCATTCATTATCATTATCACAACCATAGTTTTGAACATAGATAAGTTTGCTACAAAATTATCATTTAATAATAAAATACATAATACACAATCCTAAAATCATAATCTGATATTTTAATATCAACTACTAATAACACAATTACTAGCCACTATAATTCGTCAAATTGCAATAGTATTACAAGATCCATCATTCCAAAAGAAAATAGTAGTAATTAGCTAGTCGATTAGTTGGGTCATTATAGATGGTGGGCTTTTTTAAAAGAATGAACACCCTGAAATCCTCATAAACGCGGCGCCTTCCTGAGATTCCTTGGAAGAGCAGCATAAGGCTAAGCAACTGATGTCAGTGCAGTTGTTGTCCGCCAACTGAGGTCCCCTTCGTACGCTAGACGAGATTGTCAGTGTCGTACAGGAAAATCAATGTGAAGAACAATTGAGAGAACAAAAATGACAATTGAAAGAAAGCTTGATTGCATTAATGAAAGTTATTACAGAAAGGCAACACAGTGTCGAAGGGAGAGACACCAGTACAGAGAATTGTTTGCTTGCTAGAAAGTTTTGAATGCTTGATCCCCTCTAATAATGCTTAAAAAAATAAACTAAAGTTACAAGACTTGACCTAAATAAGCTAGAGAATCATAATAGAAATACAAGGAATAAAACTACTCTATATTTACAATGAAAAAGGACTTAGTTTTCTACAAGGTAGAAACAGGTCCGTTGTCAGCAACCTTGTTTTTGGCATCACGATCTACGCATGCAGTGCTATCTGCATGCGCGGCGCTGTTGGCAGCTGCCTACGGCTGGGCGCTAGCGAGGGATATCAATCGGGCGACAGAGGCACATGCACGCTTGTCACTTGACGTGGCCATGACCACGGGGCCGTCCGTGGCGCTAGGCATTGGGAGGCTTACCAGGACGCTACGGGGCGCATCCAAGGGGTCATGGGGCATGGGTGGAAAGCTGCCCATGATATTATCTCCCACCTAAGTTGGAGACGTCCTCGGCGCCTTACTTGCAAGATAATAGTCAATTAGGCTCTTGTAGTCTTTGAGGTTTGTTCCCCTCTTCCAAGTATTCTCCTCTGCATCATAACCTTGCCATTTCACCAAAAACTCTTGGTGATCCTTCCTTGAGGCATGAATCACTCGATCATCAAGTATAGCTTCAGCACGCCTTTTACCGGTTGAATTGGGGCCTCGAATACTGGGTATTATGAGTTGGCTCCGTGAAGGGTCCTCCGTGTCTTCCTGAAAAGGTTTCAGAAGGCTGATATGGAAAACGGGATGGATTTTCCACCAAACTAGGGTATCCACCCGATATGCAACTTTCTCAATGCGCTTTTCAATGGACAAGGGTACAATGTATTTTTGCAATAGGCGAGGGTCATGGACCCCTTCAAACAAGTACCCCTTTGGAATTTTGACCATCACTTTGTCTCCTACTTGGTATTCAACAAAGCAACGATTTTGATCGGCATGCCTCTTCATTCGCTTTGGGCTTTGACCAGATAGCTCTACACTGTCTCCAAATTTTGCTTCCATTCTTTTGAGAAGCTAGAAGCTCGAGGACATTTTGACATGTTTGGTGCATTCACATTGTGTGGGAGTAGTGGTTGCTGCCCGGTAACAATTTCAAAAGCGTTTTTGTTTGTACTAGAGCTTTTTGGAAATTGAAACACAGTTGAGAAGCATCCAGAAGCTTAACCCAATTCTTCTGCGATCATGTTACAAAGTGACGAAGATATTCCTCCAACATACCATTGAACCGCTCCGTCTGGCCATCAGATTGCGGATGAAAACCTGAGCTATGACTCAATTTAGGCCCGAGACACTTAAAGAGTTGGGTCCAAAAGTTGCTAGTGAAGCGTGAGTCGCGATCACTAACGATGTCTTCGGGCAGGCCTCAATATTTAATGACATGAGAGAAGAAGAGTCGAGATGTATCTTCTGCTGATATATATTGTGGGGCTACAATAAAGGTAGCATAAATGGAAAATCAATCCACCATAACCAAGATAGTTGTGAGATCTCCGACCTTGGGAAATCCGGTGATGAAATCCAAGGAAATAATTTCCCAAGGTCTCTTTGGGACAGCAAGTGGTTCCAAGAGTTTCGCTTGTGTCAAGCGGTCTGACTTGTCCTTCTGGCATACTAGACAAGTCCTCACATACTGAGCAACATCAACGGCCATTTGAGGCCAATAATATGCATGGCGAAGTAATGCCATGGTGTGTTATTCACCGAGATGGCCGGCCCACAAAGTATCGTGACATTCCACCAGAAGAGTCCTTCGCAGATCTCCTTCTTTAGGAACAAAAAATTTATTTCCTTTCACTTTCAGGAAACTATCTTCCATGTAGAACTGGCGAGTCTTACCCTGTCCTACTAGATCAAAAAAATACTAAGCAACAGGATGCTTGATGTGTATATCCTGTATCTAGTCTTTTATGGTGGTGGCTACTTCGCTCCCCCTTAGGGTGGCGAGTAGGCACACCGATGCAAGGTCATCTCTCCAACTAAGTGCATCAGCAACATGATTAGTCTTCCCACTTTGGTACTTCAGGTTGAAGTGAAATTCCGCTAGGAGTTCCTGCCACTTGTCCTATCGACCATTCAGTTTCGGCTGGGTTATGAAATGGCTTACAACTGTGTTGCCTGTTTTGACTAAAACGGGGTTCCCAGCATATAGTGCCTCCAAAGGCGTAAGAAATAAACAACAGCCAATAATTCTTTCTTGTGGGAGGCATAGCGTCGCTCTGCATCCTTTAGTTTCCGACTCTCGTACGCTACAGGATGCCCTTCCTGTAGTAAGACTCCGCCAAGAGCATAGTTGGAAGCATCCTTTTGTACTTCAAATCATTTGGCCAAGTCAGGGAGGGCCAAGACGGGGCTACTAGACAAAGATGCTTTTAATGTGTTGAAGGCCTCCGCTTGCCTGGGTCCCCAATCCCAAGGTGTGACCTTCTTGAAGAGTTCTGTCAATGGCACTGCAATGAGAGAGTAATTTTTCACAAATCTTCGATAGAAATTGCATAGGGCAAGAAACGCCCTCAAGGCGTGGATATCCTTAGGCGGAGACCAATCTGTGATAGCTTGAATCTTTTGTTGGTCCATTTTGATCCGCCCTTCCTCAATGACATGTCCAAGGAAGTAATACTTTTTTTAGCAAAGGATCACTTGGATAACTTCGCATATAATTCGTGCTCCCGCAACTGGGCTAGGACCTTCTATAAGTGCTCCAGGTGTTCTTCCAATGTTTGGCTATAAACCACAATGTCATCCAAATAGACCACCACAAATTCGTCAATGTACTCTATGAAGACTTGGTTCATCGGGGTGCAAAATGTGGTTGGAGCATCAGTCAAGCCAAATGGCATAACCAGGAAGTCAAACCACCCATATCTTGTCACACAGGTCATCTTGTGTTCATCACCCTCTACAATCCGAACTTGCCAATGACTTTAGGTCTATTTTTGTGAATACTGTCGCACCACTCAGTCTATCGAACAAGTCTTCCATGAGCGGAATAGGGTACTTTTTCTTCATAGTGATTTTGTTTAGAGCCCGATAATCCATGCAGAGCCGTAGACTACTGATGTTTTAGACGTCAATACCACACAAGAAGATAGATTAAATTGTGTGGTACCCAATTTTCGAGTGCTGTCTCTCTAGAAGAACCTGGTTCTTCTTGGTGTTCCAACTACTACTGTTGCGGAATAATAAAAGCAGTAAAGTAAAAACACAGATATTTTTACGTGAAAAACACCTGGCTCAAAAGGTGAAAAATTCACGACCTACTCCTCAGTAGGATTTGCTCAAACTCTTCACTAAAATTCTGAGCCAAACGGGCTTACAAAATAAACTCTTTTGTAATCCTAAGGATTAACTCTAACCTTTTGTAATAACTATCCCCTAGCTAATTTCTACACACCTCAAGTTAACTCTAACTTGATCAATACGTACCTATTACAATTGCTTCTATGAAAGCTGAAAGATACAATATTAAAAACTCCTACTACAATCAACTAGACTCAATAATCAATCTGATGAAACTGGTTCTTCTAGTTGAATTGTAGCCTTTGAATCGCACAGTAATTCTGCTTGCAAAATATCTGGGAATTTTGCTTTCAGATCTTGATTCACTTATGGACTTGTGCGTTCTTCTTTCACGCAAGAATACTTCAATTATTTATAAAGTTAGTTGAGTTCTGGTCTGACTCCACCTGGGAGAACAAGTTCTTACCAAACTCAACTTCCTTCCTTTGTTTCTGTCCTTGCTGAATTCGACTTCTATTCTTTCATCAATTTGCAACCTTTTCGCATTAGAAGATACTCTTCTTTTTCATTGATACTTCACAATCGCATTCATCTCCTATGCATATAAGGTTTGTGTGCCAACTCGTCAGGTCAAGTATGTGTGCTCTGATGGACCTGGTTCAACTGGTCAGACATTTTTCAATCTTCAAAACTATGCAGTGACTTGGGTCAACAACTACCATCATGTTTCTTTTGGAATAGCACAGGGGACCCATATGGGGGACTTGGAGGGCACAATAATCCCCGTGTCTGGCATCTCCATCAACTGTCTCGGAAGCTCGGTGAGTTTGAGCTGTGAAATTCTATAAGGCACCTGGGCGGGTGGCTTCACACCTGGCACCAACTCAATCTCATGGTCCACAATACGCCTAGGCGGGAGTTGCTTTGGCATATCCTGTGGCATGACATCTTCAAACTACAAGTAGCTCCTTTAAAGGGTATAGGAATAGGGCCCGAGGAGCGTTCTACATCTTCAATGCATAGGGTAGACAGGAACGTAGGTTTATGTCTTTTGACTCCCTTCTTCAACTGCAAGACCGAGATGTTCTCAGCGGCCATCTTTATGGGCATGCACGGGATAATGCAAGGCTTGGCCTCGTTTGCTCCCATCATCAGAAGCATGACTTCATATGGTACGGGTATGGTGTTGGTTTGCCTCAAGAATTGCAATCCAACTATCAAATTGAAGTCATCTATGAACACCACGCGCAAGTTGAATTTTCCTTCATAAGGACCCAACTTCACTAGTACTTCTTTGGCTATTCCGCCCACTGGCTGAGGAGGTGAGTTGATAGCCTTAACATGGCCTCTGCCGTTTCCTACAACTATGCCAAGGCCCTCTCTTGTTTAAAAGGAGTGCTCTCATCCATCTTCTTTTTCCTGTTCTTGGTGATTGGGCATGGGTCCTTCTTCTTATGGATACCAGCACTGATTCCCACTAATGCCTCAGAAATAGAGCCAATAATTGCATTGAAGGCACCTACTGGTTCGGCCTGCTCTGCATCATCTGTTTCGTCATCCATCCCATCATCAAAATCTTGATCGGCGTTTATTTGTGCATGTGGGCATTCATTATTCCAATGTGGCCGCCGCAATGACGGCATCCTGAAGGGGGATTTCTCCCCCAATAATTATTGTTTGATGCAACACTATTACTTCCTGAGGGGGGAGCCTTAGATTTTGTTGCACTCCGATCTCCCCCACCTCTACTAGGGCCACCATTTCTAGTCTGGAACCGTTTATATACCGCTTGGACAGGTGGTTGAGGCCTATCCTTCCGAGTTTCCACTTGATAGTCCCTAAGGCATTTCGCTGCTTTTATCGCTGTTACATCTCGCGTTTTCGTACGTTAAAGTTTCGTCTTCAATTAATCGACGTAGACTCGGGGATGAGATTATTTTGAGGTTAACGTATTTATGCTATTTATAACAAGCGATACGTAAGTGTCATGAAGGATAAAGGGTACACGAATTAAAGAAAATGAGTTTCGTTGAAGGTGGTCGATTTGGAAAAAAATACGGGTCGGGCTATAATACCCGATATTTATGAACTAGTACCATATGGTCGTGATAGTATGATGTATAAAGTATATTAAAAATGAGTAGTATTTTTAGGTAATTTTAGATAATTCTTAATTATACGGGCAATTGGTTAATTATCAGTAATGGGACATTACGTAATTACCTAATAAGTGGATAAAAATTTAACAATACCCACCCCACCCCCACGTGGCAGCAAGCCACTAATGTGGCCTATGACTCTTAAGTAATAGCGGCTTAGTGGCCATTTAAGGATTATAAGGCATTTAGAAGTGTAAGACTCATAAAGTCTAGTTTTTAACATTACCAAAATTTTGTTCTTCAATTCTATTCAAGATACTATCAAACAAGAATTGGTTTTATGAAACCTTATGGATCATCCTCCATCAGCAAAATTTCCAACGAAAATTCTCGCATCAAAACAATTCCAACGAGAATTGTTATAATCGTAGCAACGTAAAAATTTTACGGTTCTAAAGGAGTAGGTGTCATCTTCTCCAAGAGTATTATACGGAGTTTTCCCTACTCCAGGTATGTTAAGGCCATTCCTTCTTTTTTTTTGGCATGGTCTAAATTATACATAAGAAACGAGTAAACGTACAGTTTCCATAAATTACTCTGCTCATAGAAATACTAGGGGTATCTATATTTTTTATTCTCCATGTGAATTATTATTATCTTCTGTTCATGGGTCTCAGAATAATATGCAGTTGAAAGAGTTTATCCGGAGGGAATATTGAGATTATTATGTATTTTTCATGCATTGTACTCATTTATACATGTGCATTGACCCATGACCAGATGGTGTTATATACGTGTATATATGTAAATATATGTACATGGGATATTGGAAAAGGTTACACTGTTATATACGCACCACCATCTGATCAGCTGGTATATGTTGATGATGTTGCCCATAGTGGCCGAGAAGATATGATGGGATGCCCTCAGTGGCATGATGATATTATGTACACCTATACCTATGCGTGACACGACATTTATACGCACGTGCATGACATTATATATATATATTTCAGAATTTACAAAGTTATTCAAATTTACAAATGGATTTCTTTATTCCATGTTTCACATAAGTCATTTACGTACTGATTCTCGTGCCATACATACTCAGTACATTCTTCGTATCGATGCCCTATTGCACGGGGCCTGCGTTTCATGCCCACAGGTGCAGGTAGGCAAACTGACGGTTCCCCTTCTTAGGATCCTTGATCAGCGAGAGTTGGAGTGCTCCATTTGATCCGGAGCTGCTTTTGATTTTGGTACGATATGTTTGTACATTTATATATGTGGGTATGACATGGATCAGTCCCGTCTTTGTACAAATATATTTCTATTAGAGGTCTGTAAATAGTATATCTAGTTGGGTAATACGTGGCCTTGCCAGCTTCCAGTTTTGAGACGTATAGTTGTCTATAGCAGCCTTGTCGGCTCGCCCTACGTATGTTGCATGTATATGTATGTATGAATTTTTGGGAAGATTTCCTTCATGTACATTATTTTCGTAATTCAGCAGATGTTATTTAGGTTTATATCTTAAACGCATACTTAGGGGTGTTTGACAGGTAGGACTCGGGCACCCGTCGCGGCTCATCGGTATGGGTCGTGACAATCGCCTTGGGTAGGGTATCTACCCTTTGTCTTTGCAGCTCCATATGGGCATAAGGTTTTAACCCTTCCAGAAATGTGAAGAGTTTGTCTTTGTCCCCCGTGTCTCGTATGTTCATCATGAGCGCGAAGAATTCTCTCACGTAATCCCGCACTGATTTGGTCTGGCGAAGCTCTCGTAGTTTTCTCCTGGCATTGTACTCAACATTTTCGGGGAATAATTGTAGGCGTATGGCTGCCTTCAGTTCATCCCATGTCTCCAGAGCATCTTCACTGGCCCTGATGGATTCGTACTTCACCTGCCACCAGAGTTTAGCATCACCTTGAAGATACATGGTAGCAGTTGCTACCTTCTTAGCTTCTTTTAGGCCTCCCACGGCATCGAAGTACTTCTCGATGTCGAAGATGAAGTTTTCCACTTCTTTAGCATTCTGAGCTCCATTGTATGGCTTTGGCTCAGGAAGTTTCAGTTCTTGTGCCACGGGGGCGAGGTTCACAGCATCCTCGATTTGGTTTCCACTTCCTCGAAGCAAGCCTTGTAAAGCAACATTGACAATATTGAGCTGGTATGTCAAGTTGTCTGTAGTTTGTTGCATGGAAGTCACCCTATCTGCCTTTTGTGACCTGTAGGCTAAATCCTCGGCACGCTCATGTTGGAGGCCCTCGAATTTACCAAAAATTTCGGTTGCCTCTGTGGCTGCTGTTTGCCGGTCTCTTTTAGAGTTACGACTCATGTTTTCTATGTCAACTTCGACCTGGAGCATTCTGCGGTCCAAGTCGTCTAACCTTTTCATTAGGCTGGTTCTTAGTTCAGGCACCATATCCATGATGGGTCATAATACATCAATCGTCTCTTCAAGGGCCGCAATGCGGTCCCCATGATTCACCATGGTCAGAAATGGTGGTAATGGCAATAAGTTCCCTCGTCCAATGTCGATCCTAGGCTCTGATACCAACTGTTACGTGGCGCCTTCCTAATATTCCTTGGAAGGGTGACGTAAGGCTATGCAATTGATGTCAGTGCAATTGTTTTCCGCCAACTGAGGTCCCCTCCATATGCTAGACGAAATGTCAGTGCCGTACGAGAAAACCAATGTCAAGAACATTGAGAGAATATAAATGAGAATTGAAAGAAAAATTGATTGCATTAATGAAGGCTATTACACAAAGGCAACGTGATGTCGAGGGGGAGAGACACCAGTACAGAGAATTGTTTGTTTTCTAGAAAGTTTTGAATGCTTGATCCCCCCTATTAATGCTTAAAAAAATAAATCAAAGTTACAAGACTTGACCTAAATAAGCTAGAGAATCATAATGGAAATACATGGAATAAAACTACTCTATATTTACAATGAAAAAAGACTTAGTTTTCTACAAGGTAGAAACAAGTCTATTAGAAAACTAAGTCTATTGTCAGCAACCTTGTCTTTGGCATCACGATCTGCGCGCGCGGCGCTGTTGGCAGTTTCCTGCAGCTGGGCGCTAGTGAGGGATATCGGTGGGGCGACAGAAGCACATGCGTGCTTGTCACTTGGCACAACCAAGACCATGGGGCTGTCCATGGCGCTAGGCATTAGGAGGCTTGCCAGGACGTTGTGGGGTGCGCCCAAGGGGTCATGGGGCATGGATGGAAAGCCGCCCATGACAAGTATCATGATTTTGTCAGTTACCTACTTAAACTATCAAGCGTCCCCAAAAATCCCCTAAACTATATATTCCTATATATTAAAAATCCCTCATCGAGTTTTTATTGGTGCATGTGGTACACTCTTCTATTTACTCAACCTAATTTAAATATTAATTTAATTAAGAATTTAAACTAATAATAAAAATAATTAAATGGGTAAATGTTTGGGGGGTTAAAAATTCAAAGAAAGAGGGTGAAGAGACAAATACATAGTTATTTGTAAAAAAAAAAAAAATCCCTTCCTTCTCCTCGATAATGGTTACACCATGTCTCAATCATAATTTTTCCCATTAAGCTTCGATTAAATATTGAATTTTTCATTAACCTTCGTTTTCATTGGGAATTTTAGTTTAATACACGGGTTGAGATAAAAAAGATTAGGGTTTGGTAAAACTTTATTTAGGATTTGGTAAAAATTATGGGCTTTGGTGGACTAAATAATATTGAAAGAAATAGACCTAAATGAAGAAAAAAGATAATTTTAGAAGAAACAAGAGAAGATTTTTTTTTCCAAATGAAACCCATAAGAAGAATGGTAGAAGAAAGGTTAATAAAGAAGAAGAAAAAGGCTAGAATATACAGAAAATAAAAGAAAAGTAGAAAGAATAAATTTTTAAAGAGGGTAACATTAATTAATCATTAGACACGATCAATTGGGGTCATTTTTATGTATAATTTCATCTCTCGCGCGTCTTTTGGCGACTTAACTTACATATTTCATTAAAAATTTGACGAGAAATTTTTAATATATTAGGGGTATAGTTAAAGGGGCTTTTGAAAACACCGAATAGTTTAATGTAACTGACAAAAACGTGATAGTTTAGGAGGGTTTAAGGTATTCACTCTTTTTGAAAAAAAATACAAAAGTTTGGGGTAAGTTTTGAAATTGTTAAAATATCCAACATTAATATTTTGGGCTAAAAACATGTCTAGAACTAGTTTTGCGATTTGAAAATTTTGTTTTCAGAATTTTCCAAAATATGTATAGAATCAATAAACAAACATGTTTTGCCAAAAATTTCTTGGAAAAAACTTGGCAAAATCTATGGCCAAATGGGGGCTTAGTCTCTGTATTTGTTTTTAAAGCTCAATAGGCTTTTGTTGATAATGGCAAACCCGGTAAAACCAAAATAACACTAAAATAATTTTAACACTAATTAATAATAGTATACCCAATTGCAAATATTACTGGAGATCCCAAGATCTAGGTTCAAGGAGATCAAACAAAATAATTAGCGACGGTTGAGCATTGTCAAATAAAATTTTGGTCCATTCTCATGATGAAGACAATGTTCAGTATCAAGGATAAATCGTTAAGGCTTTTTTAGTTTCTAAGTTTGTTATGGGGTATATCAAATAGTTTATCTACGAGATAACACTTTTAGGAATCACCTATGTAAGTGTGAAGTATAAGCCGCTTCAAGAATAATATTGTAAGGCCATTTCTCTACGCACTTATGAAATCATGCGATGTTTATGGCTGAAACGAACACAACAATGAAAACCAAAGACGGCTAAGGGTTTATTGTGTGACATATTGGTGTCTAGGTACCAAAGTTCGACGGTTCAAGAATATCAAATCTACCGATTAATTGAGTATATCCAGCGTATGTTCACTACGAAAAGTACAAAGGAAAACTTACGTTTCCAGATACGATTAATCCTTACTTGCGAATCACACATTTTTATCGTGTATATTTGTTTCGGATAGCCATTCCCCATTAACTTGAGGGATTGTTGAATTTTGTTAATTAAAACAAAAAAGTCGGGAATGCAAAATGAAGGGAAAAGAAATTGAGGGAAATAAAATTTTGAATTAGTTCATTTTACAAAGGAACTTTGTCCATCATTGGATAGGAACAAGAAAATTCTTCTGCTTATATATGGAAGCAATTCTTCTAGCTCTTAAAGAGTTGAGAAGAGAGCAAGCCTTGCGCCGTCCTCGTTCGGTTCGTCTTTGAATTCGAATTTGATTAATTGATAATTTTTGGACCAAATTTATTTTCCTTTTCCATCATTTAATATTTTCTTTTCTAATATTTTTTTGCGGACAAATAATGAATTTGGAAATTCGCGAAATTATTTTACAACGGTCGAGCTCGCGATGTTGTCGTTGCTTGCTCGACTTGGCTTTGGATTTGGTCAGTTGGTATGATTAATTGATAATTTTCTGGACCAAATTTATTTTCCTTTACCATCATCTAATATTTTCTTTTCTAATATTCTTTTCGCAAAAATAATGAATTTGAAAATTTTGAATTATTTTCCAACGGTCGAGCTCGCGACCAAACATTCCATTCAACGAAAATTCAAATAATTTATGCGGAATAGACACTTTATCAACGAACATGAACATTTGGACCTATTGGGACTCAACTTTGTTGGTTGTAAATAGAGAGGCTTAGCCTCATTTCCCACTACCGAAATCTGAAAATCTCTCCCCTATATCTTCTGCATTCTGTATTATTTTCAAAGCAAAAACGTAAGCATTTTGTGTGATTTACTCCACTAGTTGAGTTAGCCGAAGTTCTGTGATTGAAGTGTCGCTATCACAGAATTAATAGTTGTTCTGTCCTATCCTAAGAGGAATTAATCTGAAACCTTGGGCAACTATGAAGGGATTAAATTCCTTAAGGAAAAGAAACTAGTGGGCTCTAAATTTTCTGTTTTTGTTATCTTGAACTAACGTCTTTTGATTTTCTAGTTTAATACTGAATCCTAAAAGGCTTAATTTATTTCTGTGTTCATCTTATTTTCTGGTTTGGAAGATTAAAATCCTAGTAATGTTTTACTCCTGTTTTGGAGATTAAAATCTTTGAATTTCTACTTCAGTTTGAGATTAAAGTCTTTGTGACTTTCTCCTCAATCCAAGATTAAAATCCTTGTAATTTTCTACTCGGTTGTTTGTATTCGATTTAAAGATATAAAAACTTCACCGAGATACTAATTTAGTTTGTATAAATTTCTTTTACATAAAAATGACATCAATTACAGAACAACAAAATGGTTCTGTTGGGACGACTACTGTTGCAATGGCTACTGCGTCTTCAAGTCGCACAACGCCTGCACCGGCTATGCCACCGACAGAAAAACCCAAAAAAATTTCCGGAGTGGACTTCAAGGGCTGGTATCAAAAAATGTTCTTCTACCTCACACTCAGTTTGCAGCACTTTCTCAACGAGGACGTTCTAGTCTTGGAGAAGAAACTCCGGGTAATGAGAGCCATGGAAACATTCTGATTTCTTGTACAAAATTTATATATTGATTTGTTTGGAAGATGTCTTGTACAACGCTTACAGTATCATGGAAACTTCAAAAAAGTTGTGGAACGCTCTTCAAAAGAAGTACAAGACGGAAGATGCTGGACGTAAGAAGTTTGTTGCCGCAAAATTCTTGGACTTTACAATGGTTGACAGTAAGTCTGCCATAACTCAAGTTCAAGAACTGCAAGTCATCGTTCATGACTTTCTTGCTGAAGGTATAAATCAAATCACTATTTTTTATTATATATATTGATTATATTATTAATTCTAAATTTATGATTGTAGGTATGGTCATAAATGAAGTGTTTCAAGTCACGACATTTATTGAAAAGTTGCCTTCAATGTGGAAGGACTTTAAAAACTACTTGAAACATAAGCGCAAGGAGATGATGTTGGAAGGCCTAATTGTTTGCCTAAGGATTAAAGAGGAAACAAGGCTGCAGAAAAGGAGTCCTGTGGAAATTCATCAATAATGGGTGCAAATATTATTGAGGAATCTTCAACGAGCAAAAAGAGAAAGAAGCCGTCTATACCAAAGAATTACCCAATTAAAAAAAAGTTCAAAGGTAATTGCCTCAATTGTGGAAAGGTTGGACACAAGGCTACTGACTGTCGTGTACCAAAGAAGGACAAAAAGAAAAGCCAAGGAAACATGATTGAGAATAATGATAAAATAGACGATTTACGCGTCATGCGTTCTGAATGCAACCTAGTCAGAAATCATAGAGAATTATGGATTGATTTGGAGGCAACTTGTAATGTTTTTGCTAACAAGGAGTTGTTTACTTCTTATGCTCCTGCTGGACCCGACGAGGCGGTTTTATGACAAACTCCGCTACTACAAAAATTAAAGGAACGGGCAAGATAACTTTGAAGATGACTTCTGGCAAGATTGTAACTTTAAATGATGTTCTTCATGTTCCTGAAGTGCGGAACAATTTAGTCTCGACATCACTTCTAGTCAAGAACGACTTTAAGTGTTTTTTTTTCCGATAAGGTTGTGGTTCGTAAGAATGAAATGTATGTAGGAAAAGGTTACCTTAGTGAGGGACTTTTCAAACTCAATGTAATTTCCATTTAAAAGAATAAAATTTCAGCTTCTTCTTACTTGCTTGAGTCAAATAATTTATGGCATGAACGTTTAGGTCATGTCAACTTCTAAACTTTATGAAAAATGATTAATTTGGATTTATTGGCTAAGTTTGAATGCAATAACTCAAAATGTCAAATATCTACGGAATCAAAGTATGTGAAACATTCTTATAAGTTAGTTGAAAGGAATTCAAATTCTTTAGACTTAATTCACACAGATATTTGCGATATGAAGTCAATACCATCTCGCTGTGGGAAAAAGTATTTCATAACTTTTATTGACGACAATACTAGATATTGCTATATCTACTTTCTTAATAGTAAAAATGAAGCAAATTCTGCATTCAAGCAATACAAAAATGAAGTTGAAATGCAACTAAACAAAAAGATCAAGATGATAAGAAGTGATAGTGGTGGTGAACATGAATCTCCTTTTGAAGAAATATGTTTGGTATATGGCATTATTTACCAAATAGTTTCCCCTTACTCACCGTAATCTAATGAATTGCGGAAAGAAAGAACAAAATGTTAACGAATATGATGAATGCCTTGTTAATAAGTTCTGGTTTACCTAAGAACTTGTGGGTGAAACTATTCTTACAGCTAACCGAATACTCAATCGAGTTCCCCATAGCAAAACACAATCCATTCCATATGAAAAATAGAAAGGAAGGAAACCCAACTTAAAATACTTTAAAGTGTGGGGTGTTTGGATAAAGTGCAAGTCCTTAAATCCAAAAGGATAAAAAGTAGACAAAAAACTGTTGATTGTGTTTTCATAGGATATGCAACAAGTAGTAAGGCATATCTTTTTCTGGTTCATAAATCAGAAAATCCCGACATTCATATTTATACGGTAATTGAATCAGATAATGTTGTACTTTTTGAGAATATTTATCCGTATAAAAAGAAATGTGAGTCATCTAGTGAAAAATCTAAACGACCTCGGGAATAAAGCAAAAGAAAGTACTTTTAATGAGGAAAATCCAAGACGTAGTAAACATCAAAGGACAACTACTTCATTTGGACCAGATTTTCTAGCATTCTTGTTGGAAAATGAGCAACGTTCAAAAAAGCAATGTCTTCCTTGCAAGCACAATATTGGAAAGAGGAAGTCAATAGTGAGATAAAATCTATATTAAGTTATCATAATTGGAAATTGGTTGATCTTCCTCCAGGAAATAAGCCTTCGGGTTCTAAGTGGATTTTCAAAAGGAAAATGAAAGTTGATGCGACTATCAACAAATATAAGGCAGGATTAGTTGTTAAAGTGTTTAGACAACGAGAAGGTCTTGATTACTTTGACACATACTCGCTAGAAACGAGGATTACATCTATCCGGGTGTTAATAGCGTTTGTCGCCGTGTATGGCCTTCAAATCTATCAGATGGATGTGAAGACAACCTTCTTAAATGGAGATTTGAAGGAAGAAATTTATGGAACAACCTGAAGGGTTCGTAGTTCCCCGAAAAGAAAAGAAGGTTTGTCAACTTGTTAAGTACTTTATGAACTAATACAAGCACCAAAATAATGTCATGCGAAATTTGACCAAACAATGTTGTCAAATGGTTTCAAGATCAATGAGTGTGACAAATGTGTTTACATTAAGAATACTCCAAATAAAATAGTCATTGTTTGTTTATATGTGGATAAATATTGATAATGAGTAATGACATTGCTAACATAAATGATACTAGGGCATGCTTATTAGTAAGTTTGACATGGAAGACTTAGGAGTTGTCGATTTAATTTTGGGAATTAAGATCCTTAAGACTCCTAAAGGTCTAGCTTTGTCTCAATCTCATTATATTAAAATGGTACTTGAAAATTTCAAATATTTGGACTTTAAAGTTGCAAGAATACCAATTGATTTAAACCATAAGCTTGTAAAGGATAAAGATCAACGCAAGTCTCAATTGAAATATGCTCGAGTGTTGGGAAGTTTGATGTACATTATGAATTGTACATGAACTGATATAGCTTGTGCGGTAAGAAATCTTAGCCTATATACAAATAATCCCGACCAAGCTCATAGGATAGCAATGAAATGAGTATTGGGGTATTTGAAATATATCTAAGACTGCATTGCATTACAATAATTATCACGTAGTTATGAGGGATATAATGATGCCAATTGGATCACTGGATCAACAGTTGGTGGAGGAGCAATGTCTTGGAAGTCGTCCAAACAGACATGCATCGCCCGCTCTACAAAGTCTGAGTTTATAGCTTTAGACAAGGCTAGTGAAGAAGCTGAATGGTTCTGAAATTTCTCGGAAGATATTCCATTTTGGCCCAAACCTTTGGCACCTATATGCATACATTGCGATAATAAAGTGGAAATTGGAAGGGCGGGGAACGTTATGTATAATGAAAAATCTCGTCACATACAATAAAGATATTTCTCTTGTTGGGACTCAACTTCGTTGGCTATAAATAGAGAGGCTTACCCTCATTTTTCACCACCGAAATCTGAAAATCTTTACCCTCTATCTTCTGCATTCTGCATTATTTTCAAAGCAAAAATGTAAGCATTTGTGTGTTTTGCTCCGCCAATTTGAGTTCACCGTAGTTCTGTGATTTGAAGTTCCGCTATCACATAATTAATAGTTATTCCGTTCTATCCTAGGAGAAATTAATATGAAACCTTGAACAACTGTGATGGGATTAAATTTCTTAAGAACATACAAGAAACTTGTGGGCTCGAAATTTTCTGTTTTTGTTATCTTAAACGTAGGTCTTCTGATTTTCTAGTTTTGAATATAGAATCCTAAAAAACTTAAGGAATTTAATATTTATTTCTGTGTTCATCTTACTTTATGGTTTGGGAGACTAAAATCCTAGTGATTTTTTGCTCTTGTTTTGGAGATTAAAATCTTCGAATTTCTATTTGAGATATCGTTGTGACTTTCTACTCAATCAGAGACTAAAATCCTTGTGATTTTCTAATCGATTGATTGTATTCGGTTTAAAAATATAAAAACTTCATCGAGATAGTAATTTTGTTTGTGTCACTTTCTTTAACAGAAAAATGACAACAAGTACGAAACAACAAAATGGTCTTGTTGGAGTGGACTTCAAGCGCTGGCAGCAGAATAATCCCTAAATTTACTAGTTTGAATGATAATATATGGGCCGTAGCAACATGGGCCAGCATTTAAAGTCCAAATAAAATCAGAACTAGTTCTACGATTTAAGTCCAAATATCTGAGGGCTTGTCGTACTGGTATTCCAAAGGAAAATTTTCGTTCCTATACCATATAGGAAACTATATTACCAAATATGTTCATAGTTTGCATATTACCCGCCATGCTAATAGTATTTCTACAAAAAATAGACAATTCATTAAATAAGGAATCATTATAGCTGTAGGCTTCCTTATTTAGGCGCGCTAATATTGGGGAATTAAAGATTCTTTCAGATATTTCATTAAATAAGGAATCATTGTAGCTGTAGGTTTTCTTATTTAGACGCGCTAATATTGGGAATTCCTTAATTAATTCTCTGGTTTTAATGGATTCGATCTCATCTTTTTAAAATATTTAATTACGTGGAACTCAACTGAAAGAATTAAAAATATACAAGTTGTTCTAGGTTGTCAACACTTACGTCTAGCGTAACAATATTGCAGATGCGTGTTAGTAAGAAAAAGGTGGATGATTTAGTACTTCTTTGGACAAAAATATGTATCTAAAATGTGAAACATACATTTCAGGGGAAGCATGTCGAGTCCAAATATGTATCCAGTTTGTAGATATTTTGTAGATAAATTGTAGATTATTTATATTCTGATTGTAGATGCTTTTTTCTGTTTTCACAAATAAAAAATGACTAAAACTTCTACAAAAAATACAATTATGTCGAAAATCCCAATTATGCTACAATTGAATGGGAATTTGGGATATTAAAATTCAATGTACCTAGTTTATAGATATTGTGTAGATAAATTGTAGATTATTTGTATTCTGATTGTAGATGTTTTATTTTCTGTTTTCACAAATCAAAAATGACTAAAACTTCTACAAATCTTCTGCAAAAAATGTAATTATGTCGAAAATCCCAATTATGCTACAATTGAATGGGAATTGGGAATATTAAAATTCAATGTACCCAGTTTGTAGATATTTTGTAGATAAATTGTAGATTATTTGTATTCTGATTGTAGATGCTTTGTTTTCTGTTTTCACAAATAAAAAACGACTAAACTTCTACAAATCTTCTGCAAAAAACGCAATTATGTCGAAAATCCCGATTATGCTACAACTGAATGGGAATTGGGATATTAAAATTTAATGTACACAGTTTGTAGATATTTTGTAGATAAATTGTAGATTATTTGTATTCTGATTGTAGATAAACGACTAAAACTTCTACAAATCTTTTGCATAAAATACAATTATGTCGAAAATCCCAATTATGCTACAATTTTGTCATTCTCTTATATGCTCTTGTTACTCTTTACGAAATTGCTATGCTAAATATGGAATCCAAAAAAACATGATGAAGGGATAGATCTTCCTAAGCAAAATCGTCCCATGAACTGTTACAAAAAAATTGACTTTTGCCAACAATTGAAGCATCAAAAGAAAAAGATATGTTCGAGCTTAGAACATATTGAGAATCAAACTCTGGGAGATAAACCTTAATGTGAAGGAACCCGAAATCATAACCATCAAATCG
Source organism: Nicotiana paniculata (assembly GCA_005239505.1). Taxonomy (NCBI): domain Eukaryota; kingdom Viridiplantae; phylum Streptophyta; class Magnoliopsida; order Solanales; family Solanaceae; genus Nicotiana; species Nicotiana paniculata. The sequence goes on from ML365280.1 coordinate 42,904, forward strand.
ACCAGACTTGTGTTCATCTTCCCCGGGCACAAAAACATTGGGACAAGAGTGCAGAGGTGCCGACAGTGTCTTGGCTATGGAAGAAATAATGGGATTTTAATACATAAATTGTGGGTGTGGGAGGGAAACGTAGGTGAAGGTGTGAGAATTGGATAGAGAAACGTGGGGGAGAGGGATTAGAAGAAATATACGGTACCATTAAATTAGAAGTGTTATTAATACTCTTAAAAACTACAAATGGTATATAATTGTAATTAGATATACTAAATGTAACTATATTAAATCTTAAACATTAAGGGTAATATAGTTTGCTAGGTGGCATAGGAATGTAAAAATTCCTATTCCAAATCCTTGTCAATGTAGGAAGAAGTTACACACCTATATAAATGCCCCGAACTGTTTCTAGCCTACACAATCCTCCTCGTATTCTTGCTCCTCTTCCATCCATGGCGAGCTGGGCAGAATTTCCGCACGATCTCATTCTTGTGATCGCGAAGCGTATTAAAGTGATGGAAGATTTCATTGCTTTTGGTGCTGTTTGTACCTCATGTCGAACTGCTGCCACTAAGGATAACTTTGATTGGCTCTCTCCCCAACTTCCGTTGCTGATGCTGGCTGATAGAGATGATGATTATCGAGAATTTTACTCTCCGTCAAAGAAAAAAGTTTCACGTATATTTCTCCCAGAAGCTAGAGGGCGAGAGTGTTTTCTATCAGAGTGGTGGTTGTTCACCATGTCAAATTATGGTGAGTTTAACTTGTTGCATCCTTTCTCCCGTAACCAAATTCAACTTCCTTCACAGCAAGCCTTAAGTGATTTTTCGGGTCGCGACGAAGTATCTAAAGGACAAATCTATCGCTGCATAGACAAAGCTGTCTTATCTGCCTCCTTCTCTTACATCAGATTATATTGATGGTTTCCTATTTTAATGGAATAACCGCTTGGCTTTTTGGCGACCTGGAGACCTCAACTGGACTAATATTGACACTAGAAATTTCTGGGGTGCAGTCGCTACTATGAATTATAAGGGTCAATTTTTTGCTGTCTTTTACTCCGGTGAAGTTAGGATTTTTGATGTTGCAGGGCCTAGTATTGCTCAACCAATTGTAAAGTGGCACTTGCTTGTACGGCTTAAAGATAAGATGTTTGATGAAGCGTCAGTCTAGTTCTATCTAGTTGAGTTACACGGTGCACTATTACTTGTTACCCGGTTTGCCCATCATAATGACGAAGAAGATGGTTATGATACTTTTAAATTTAAAATATCTGAACTAGATGTAATAAAACGTGAATTGAGGGACATCAACGACTTGGGAGATTCAACAATTTTTTTGGGCCGCAATGGAGCAAGTTCTATTGACTCTTCCAAGTTTAAAGAAGTCAAGCCTAATCACATATATTTTACTGATGATTGGGTTGAGGAATTTAACTACGTGGAAGGTGGTGGCGGAAGGGATATGGGGGCTTACGATCTTGAAGATAGAAAAATTGAATCTTTTTATCCTGGATTATCACTAAGTCGTATTTGCCCGCCAACTTGGGTCACACCGTCATTCATGATTTCACTTGTCTCCACTCATGAATTGTAGTATAGTTATTTATTATTATTATTTCCAAATTATCATTCTAAAGTTAAGTTGATCTATTTATTTTCCTTCAATGTAATCTTCTAATCTTGTTATTGTGGCTAATGGATGATGGATGATGGATGATGGATGAATATTATCCTATTTAATCAATTCTAATTGTGCTTTCTCGAGATGGCTTTTATGATATTTAGTTTGCAAATTTTAAACCTTCATTTGATTCCCCTCCTATATTCAATCTCTTTCCAGTATGTCATTGTAGTTGTAGTTGGGAGAATTTTATAATAAAGACAAATACACGGCGCAGATGCAAAATGTTATTAACTTAGAGTTGGGAGGATGAAGCAGGTTGGATCAGGGCTTCAGTTGTAAACCGCAGTGGTTAAGGCTACTTGTACACACACTTATATCTCACTTATGAAGCACCATTATCTACCTATAAAATATTTTGCTTGATGGTGTTATGGAGCCTGAGATTAAAAGGTAACAATACCTTCATCTGATACATTTCCAAAGTTGTTCAATAAAAATTCTATATGTTATTTTCTTAACTCAGTTTCGCTTTGTGTTGCATTATTGGATGTATTTTGATTGACTTTTTGATAAGTAATCTTATTTAACAACACCTAGGAGGAACTGTATAGGAACGAAATTATCTGGATTTGATCCCTCAATTATGTATCATATGAATGAGCTTCAGTACAAATTCTATACTTTTTGCAAGAGATGCGTTGCAAAAGATAAGTGTTCTACTTTCCCTCGAAGCATCTGCGGGTTCTTTCAAGCTAAATCTGCCCAACTCATACTTTAAAAAAATTGTTCTCCAGATTGCCCTTGCCAGCTTTGTAAGTAGCATCGTCAGTGCATCCACTCTTGTTTGGGAACATGCAGCAACCCTGCCATATATATCTTATCTCACATTTCACACAAGCATCTTGTTATGGACTCCTTTTAACTGCAGTTTTCGTTTTCTGGAATGGCACAAAATATGTGTGGAAAGTTTCTTACCAGGAAGGAGGGAGAGTTGCAGAATTGATTTTGATCCTTGACTTGACTAGCCTAAAATGCTCTCACTTTCTAGATTCTTGGTGGATGAGGATCTGTACTACCACTGAATAGAAGAGAGGGAAGAGAGACAGATAGGAAGTAGGCTAGATCTTCATATCTAGAAGTGCTCAGGCTAGCTTTTCGATGAGGGAAAGTTTTCTACATATTTCTAGTGTTGTGAGAGGAGCCAGGACCTAGTGCAAGTTTTCCGTACTCTCGGGAATCTAAGCATGGGTGATCAATGCTATTCTTAGCAAAACAAATGTTTATCGTTGTCAAGATGTCTCCTTCTGATTAGAAAAGAAAATGTACCAGAAGTCAGATCAACTTATATATCCTTGTTTTGACGCTGAGAAGTAGTAGATATTAGAATGTTACATTCTCAATCTTTAGAAAAGAATATGGTACAAGTACTTCTTTTTCTTTCTTTCTTTTTCTTGCCTTGTATATTGGGTTCCCTTTAAGTTTTCCATTTTCCTTGACAGGTCAGGTTCTGAATAGATTTCCATTATTTCACTTCTTAGGAATTCCCTTTCTTTTTTATCTTTTGGCCGTATATGAACTGGTTCTTTTACACTTCTCAGTGTTACCTGACTGCACTTCTATAATTTGTACACCTACTAAAATATAAGAAGCAGGTAATAATAAGCAAGGAGGGAGAATTGTCTCAATGTACATAGTATTAGGTTTTCAATTTGATGAATTAAATCAGAGGTTTGGTCTATCTGGCGAAACATATTGTATGCAATGATGTGCTCTTTCCTTAATGGGAGAAATATTTAAGGAGTTCAATCTTACCTTTACCAAATGTGTAATCGAATGTATTGTAGATATAGTCTTCAGTTTCATTAGCATTATAGAGAGGATCAGATACATAACACTACATTGACCTTATAGTATATCTTCAAACTCATTTAATTCTGAAGATCCACTGCCTTTTATTCCATTTTTCTTTCCTTCTGGACAGAAGTATATCTCCACTTGCATTGGTTACTTTCCAGCAGTCCTATGATGTTGCTCCAGGTGAAATTTGTTATGATTTCTTTTTGGATCAGAAAAAGTTTCTGCTCTTGAATTCTAAGTTATAAGTAGGACAGGAAGGATAGGTGAGATGCTATGAGGTTTTGCTAAGGAGTATTTTGTTAAACTATTTAAGGGAATCTAACTGGACAGTTTATATAAAGTAACAGATTTGTGTCTTTCGGAAATGGTAGTTTGGCCTCAAAAGAGTAGCAATTATGTCCACATGAATATAAGGCCTTTTAAGTACAAGGTGTGTGTCCCTTAACTAAGGACCTATGCTTGAACTGGTGATTGATTATTTACACCTCGCTTTCCTGTTAGATAGCCGTATCATAGTTGCTTGTTTGAACATCTTTAGCATACCAGATAGCTCGGAACTTTGGCTCTGTAACTTTAGTAACACTAGCCTTGGTAGAGCTGGCATATTCAACAAAGTAGAAAGGCATATTAATGCTTCTTACTGTGAAACTCGAAAGAACTGCTATGTACTAATCTGCTTATCGTTGTTGCACAATAGTATTTTTGTTGTCATGCATGTTATTTGTCTGGTTTTGGCTTTCTAATATGTGAACATCACACACCTATGTGTCGTCTAGTTTTTACTAGTGTGCTTAAGGAATCTAACAAACATTGGCAGAGTTTCGATGAGAACATGAAATGTTTTGGACATTCTTTTGAAACAAACTATAAAGAAAAGTAAGACACATAAACTAATACAGGGATTTACATATTAGGATATGACCTAAAGAAGTAGGTTTTGGATTATGATTACTTAGCTCGACATATTAGGGGTTCATATTTTTAATTATGAACGTTGTTCCTGACATGCATCGTTTCTGTAATTTCTTAACGCAAATAACATAAAGGCGTTCCCTCTTCTTTTTTTTTTTGGCTATTTGTTAAATAGTCAGTTATACTAAATCCTTTCAGCTTGATATAGATTGCTGATAGATGCCTCTATCGATGAGATAACGTCCATTTTAAGTTGCATAATGTGCCATATTGAAGTGGCACAAGTCTGCTTGCATGACTTGTCATGGGGAGGACGATGGCTTTTTTAATGAGTTGCATGGATTGAATTGGCAAAATCCTGAGTGCTGCAAAACTGTGGGTAATACTAGGAATAAATTCTACCTTTATAAACAACCATGTCTATACTTCTGTTTTATGTACTTATGCTGTTGCCAGTTAGACGGATCATTCTGCATGCTTGTATCTCACATTTCACATGAGTTTCTTAGTTATATACTCCTTTTAACTGCAATTTTTGTTTTCTGGAGTGACCCGAAATATGCGCGGAAAGATTCTTACCAGGAAGGAGGAGAGTTGCAGAATTGATTTTGATCCTCGACTTGACTAACCTAAAGTGCTCTCACTGTCTAGATTCTTAGTTGATGAGGATCTATACTACCCTTGAAAACAAGAGAGAAAAGAGAAACTGATGGGACGTAGGCTAGGTCTTCATATCTAGAATTGTCCAGGTCAGCTTTTCGATGAGGGAAAGCTCTCCACATATAGTGGTTTTTGAGAGGAGCCAGGACCTGGTGCAAGTTTTCTATACTCTAGGGAATGTAAGCATGGCAATGCTTTTTTTAGAAAAACAAATGTTAACCTTTGTCAAGATGTTTCCTTCTGACACTGAAATGTAGTAGTCTAAGTTGCTCGGACACGGGTGCAGATCTAGAGGTCGAATTTTTCAGGATGTAAATTTTAAGATTCGGAGATAAGGATCCTAGTACGGATACAGGTGCGGGGATCCGGCTAAAAATAATTTTAAAAAAATAAAGTGTTACGTATAGCTTCTAAAGTATGAATTTCCTTTTTATTCTCAAATTGTAGATAAGTAAAAGATTGATTTCCTAAATAAGATATGCTATTTTTTTCAAATTTACCCTAGTTTTAGTTCTGATTTCGGTAATCAAATTCTAGTTCGTCTCGAATTTTTCTGTCCGTCGTCGTCAAAGTACCCAAAATTATTTGACCAGATCCGGTATGGATCCCGTACCCACACCCATACTAGTGTCGTGTCGATACGGGTGCGGCACCTAAACTGCTATGTTGGAGCAACTAGGTACTAGTTAATAGAATGTATATTATCAATCATTAGAAAAGAAAATGGTACAAGTACTTATTTTCTTTCTTCTTCTTCTTGCCTTGTATGTTGTCTTCCCTTTAAGTTTTACATTTTCCTTGGCAGGTCAGGTTCTTAATAGATTTCCATGGTTTCACTTCCGCAGGGTTCCTTTTTGTCTTATGGCTGTATATGAACAGTTTCTTTTAAACCTATCAGGGTTATCTGACACTTCTACATTTTATGCACTTATTAAAATTATGAGAAGCAGGCGTCGTACAATGCAAAAGAATGTGATTGACTGATTCTGATTTTTCCTTCACAAAAATCACATTTGCTGCACAAGCTGTAACTTCTTTTCTGCAAATTATCGTGGGTTAAGCGTGCATTGTGTACAGCAGTCAATACAAAGCCAAGCCACTTTTGGTGGTGTTTTTGTTTCCATATCGTCCTCAAGCCTAATTCCACTTGTTCCCGAACTGTCTAACTTTGCAGTAAGTTCTAGGGTGGTCTTATTGAAAACTAACCATCTCTGCCCACTGTAGAGTGCCCCTCTGATTTGTACACTGATTAACATGCATAAGGAGTTCTAGTAGTGGCATTACTCTACTGTTCTCCCGATTATTGATTCTCCTTTAAGCTGGAAAATCCAGTTCCCTTCACTTGGACATGCTGCACTAATGCTTTTCTTGTACTCACCAGCACATACGGGTCAGTGGATATACCTTACAGTCTGGGATTGTCTATCCATTTATTTATCTTCTTTTATTTGTTCAACACAATTTTTTTTTGGTCATCGCCTAATTTTGTTTGACCTTGTCCATGGATTTCTCCCATAGTATTTTTCTAAGCTGTGACACCATGAATGGACTAATTATTTTGGTTCACTAGTCGTATCCTTTATCATATATACTTATGATTACTCTTTTCTTAGAAGAATTAGTTTGATGACTTCCTGCAATTATACTGTAACTTGAGTGACCTTATGTGTAACAATTATCTTCTTGATTGCTGCACAGAAGGAAACTAACATTTGGTGGGTGTTTTAACTTATGTGCTGAAAATCCTTGTGGTTCATCAGGATTTCTGGCCAAAATTTTGGCGATCTTCATAACATGTCGGTTAGAAAATTCATCATCACATTTTTACTTCAAAATTCATCCAAATGACTTCAAATTTGATATACAACTATCTAATACCAACCCCGACAATTTTTGATTGTTAGATTCAACCTAAACCTTCAAAAATTAATAGATCCACTTTGTCTTCTTCAATAATTTCCTTTTCAAGCTCTCCAACCAAACCACTTCAAATCATTTAGGATAGACAATTGAGGCTCAATGGAACATTACGTCATTACCCACTCAATTAATAGATCCACTTTGGTTCCTGCATGTTCTTTCTTAATTAATTAACATTTTCGTGTACCTTATCACTTCGAAAAACTTTTAAGTGAATGACGACAGTAGAAGAATCGAGATCGTCAGTATTTGTTATTCAAGTTCTTCTCTTTAACATTTCATGAATCTCTTTTAATGCAGCCGTGGTGAGAAAAGGTTTGCAAAAGGCGTCTCCTTTGAGAACTATGGGGGACCAAGCAAGCACCAAGCAGTGGATCTTCTGAGTAGATCAAACTTATTGGCTTTCGACCAATGTAGCTTTGTCGCATACCAAGACACCTTCTACGTCCATTCCCTTCGCCAATTTTATCGCAACTGCGACAGTCGACTTCATCTTCGGTAACACAACCGTAGTTCTCCATAACTGTAACTTGTACTCTCGTAAACCAGACCCGAATCAGAAGAACCTGCTCAGTGCCCAAGGAAGATAAATCCAAACCAGAATACTAGGATTTCAATCCTGAACTGCAAAGTGGAAGCTGTTGCGGATTTGAATTCCTGTACAATCATCGTTCACGAATTGTCTAGGACGTCCCTGGAAAGAATATTCGAGAACTGTCTTTCTTCATTCGTATATTTGCAGCTTAATAGAGTCTGTTGTAATGGAATGGTGATGTGATTAATGGTGGTGTTTGTTATGCAGATATGGATGCAAGGTGTTTGAAGAAAAAAGCCTAACAGATTGTAGGCGAAGCAGAAAGCAAACTCATACGAAAGAGAGAGTAAGTAACAGGCACATTTCTCATTAGAATTTCTTATTCTTGTGTTGTACAAAATGGTGTGATTCTCTTGTATTTATAATGTACAATGTAACTACTTTCTAACTAACTTAGATTCTCAATCCTAGAAGTAGTNCTTATTATTTAACATTTTGCATTGAAGACACTTCACTGGGTGAGTGCATGAACAGAGGACCAGGTCCAAATGCTAGTACCAGAGTGTAATGGCCTGCTGGTTACAGAGTCACTAACAGTTCTGCCGAGGCCGGTAAATTCACAGTTGAGAATTTCATTCAGGGTGGGGAATGGCTACCACCTACGGGCTTTCCTTTTTTATCTTTGGCTTCTTCCTCCTAATAGTTGTTCTTACAATTTTATGGGTGCTAGCTGCTAGATTATTTTCTAGTGAATTGATTAATTCCCCGTTTGACGAGTGTGAAATCAAGTCGGTAGCCTGTATTCTTGGGGAAATTCATGTCATTCATATTACTTATTCACAAGAACAATGATCTGAAATTTTGCATATTATTTTAAATTATATTCATCACTTCAGTTGTTACAAACTCTACTCGAGAGTTGGTCCCGGAGAAGCATGAAGATCAACTTGGGCCAGCTCTAAATTCAGATGCAGTACAAAGGCTAGATAATGCAATAAAAGATTAGCAGATTGTGAGTGGAGACCTGGTTGAAACTACAAGTGCGTGAAGCTATAAAAGGAAAGAAACCACGAGACAGCGAAGAACATGCTTCTTAATTTTATTTTTTAGCAAAAATTTTAGCAGTTTGGATACTTCTTGTTGTGTTTTATCGTTTCTTGGCCGTGTTTTTCCCTAAGTTGAGGATTGCAAGCTTGTAATTTCTTTTATTTCAGTTTAATATTATATTAAAGAAAGATGTAATATAGTTTGGAGAGAATAATATCTTCAGGGGAATTAGCTTTAGCTTTATGCTTTTATAGGACTTAAATACTTAATATTGTACAACAATTCTGTGTAATATATTAGGGTCAATAACTCTAATATAAAGGAATGCAGAGGATATTCCGGATTAATAGCGCATTTGGTCAAGATTCTCCGAATCCAAACACCTTAGCTACACTGTCATATGTCATCTTCATAATATTAGTAATAAAAAGGAATTAATAGCAAAAAGAAAAGTCAGTATCACTGACCGTGAGCAATTTGATGAATAAAGATTACTCTACATAGTATTGTACTTAGTATCATCATCAGAAGTATATATTTCACTGCAGTGGTAATGTGGATTCAATGATTATTCTACACATATGGGATGGGAGAGTTTTTATTCTTTAAATTTTTCTTGTATTATGAAAATACTAGTGAAACTATCCATGAAAAATATTAGTAAATCATACTTTATTCCATGTATAGTGCTTGGATAATCTAAATAACTAAAAATATTAAACACCGAGAGTAAGATATATGCAAAATTACGAATATATATATATATATATAAAATACAATAATAAGTAAAACATATAAAACTTTGTATTGCCGCATATCTCTAAAACCTCCCGTTGGCACTACTAGAAATTCGATAAATATCGACCAAAAAAATCGATCAATGTTGGTCGGTTATGGCCAATTACTTATCAAAATGCGTCCAAACACGCTTGATCGCTATTTTGGTGGTCGTTTTAACAAACCAACCAACTTTGGTAGGTAATTACCGACCAAAGTTGGTCGGTTTGTTAAACGACCATCTGAAGAATTTAAAGCACTTACCGACCAACTTTGGTCAGTATAATATTTTAATAATTTAATTTTACCGGCCAAAGTTGGTCGATGTATTTAAATTATGATATTTTATTAATTATTAAATTTTAAAAAATACAGACCAAAGTTGGTCGGTAAATGAAAATATATATATTTTTTAAAAAATTAAAATTTAAGAATACCGACCAAAGTTGGTCGGTAATTTTGAATTCTGGGTATTCCTTGTTCATTAACCGACCAACTTTGGTCGGTAATTGTATAATTTTTATTTTTTTTAATCTTAACCGACCAACCTTGGTCGCTAATGTGCAGAAAAATATTTTTTTTTATTAGAAACATGTAACGACCCGACCGGTCGTTTTGCGTATTCGGACCCCGTTCCCCTAAATAAGACTTTCTGTAGCGGCTTTCAGTGATTCATGACTTGCGGGGACGGGTGGTTCGGGATTCAGAAGTGTATAGGGTAATATAGGAACACTTGGTTCCTTAAGATTTGGCTTTTAAGGCCAAGTTTGACTTCGGTCAACATTTGGAGTAAACGACCTCAAAATCGAGTTTTGCCGATCCCAGTAGCTTCGTATGACGATTTCGAACTTGTGCGTATGTCCCGAATGGGTTTTGGATGACCCGGGAGCGTTTCGACGCCAAATAGCGAAAATAGAGTTCCTTAAGTTCATAATTTGGTTTGGAACGTGTTTTTGAGTTATCGAGGTCCGAACGGAATTCCGAGATCGGGAATAGTTCCGTTATGTCATTTATGAGTTGCTTGCAAAATTTGGTGTCATTCCGAGTAGTATTGGTCGGTTCGGCGCATTGAAATCGAATTCAAGAACTTGAAAATTCTTAAGTTTGATTCTAGGGGGTTTTGAGGAGTGATTTCGAGTTTTAGTGTGGTTTTTGGGTGTTCCGAAGGCTCAAGCGAGACCATAATATGATTTAGGACTTCTGGTATAATTTCACGGGGGTTCGGGTGGGCCCAGGTGCCTCCCGGACACCAAACGGGGCCAAAAACCAGCAGTTTCAGCTGCTGGTACACCAAGTCTGGTGTGACCGCAGGTGCGGTTGCCCAGATCGCAGGTGCGAGACCGCTCCTGCGGTCGAGGCCTCGCAGGTGCGACTCCCAGGAGGAAAGTCCTACCTTCGCAGGTGCGGACCCTTCTCCGCAAGAGCGGGTCCGATGGTGCAAAATTCCTACCGCAGGTGCGATTCCCAGGCTCCTTGCCAAAATGCGCAGGTGCCATCAATGGCTCGCAGGTGCGGTCCTCGAGCCACAGATGCGAGGTCAGTGAAGGAAGTGAGCCCATTTAATTTGGGACTTAACCATTTTTCACCATTTTTCTTCTCCTCCATTGGCGATTTTGAGAGCTTTCAAGAGGGTATTCGGCCTAGCTACTAAAAGGTAAGTAATTTCCATTTAAATGTTAGATTATTACACTAAATCTTAGGTAGATTAACACCTAATTAGTGAAAATCAAAGGGGTTAGGGTGAAAATCTAGGGTTGATGAACTTTAGGGAATTTCACCACTTTTCTACCATGAAATCATGTAAAACCCATATATTTGTGATCCTTAGGCTATGGGTGAGTATTTTCTTCGAAAATTTCCGGAATTCGAGCATGTGGGCTCGGGGGTGTATTTAGGGATTTCTTCGAGAAAGATGAATTAGCTAAGCTAGTAAGAGAATTTCATATTTTTGAGTGTATATTAATGTATTTATATAATATTTGACTAGTTTCGAGTCCTCGGGTGTAGAGTTTGGAGTTTCGGGCGCTTTCTTGACCCGGGAAGTAGGTTCTACGCGAGGTGAGTCTCCTTTCTAACCTTGTAAGAGGGAATTGTCCCCATAGGTAATTATAAATGATTGAATTGTCCTTATTTACGGGGGCTACGCACGCACGAGGTGACGAGAGTCTGTGCGTAGATACTACCATGTTATGACGGGTAGTCTTTAGGACTCATAAGCATGCTTATATGCCTTACTTGTATCCCTGCATGTATTCCTAGTCGATTATTATCCCTAAAACTAGTATGAGAAAATGAAAGGTTACATTAAATCTTGTTGTTGCCATGATTCTTGTTCTCCAAGTGTGAACTCTATATTTCCTAAATTTCCTGATAATTCTATTTATGTATACGAGCACCCGTGTCGCATGTATGATTCGTGAGTGGAGTAGCCTTATATTATGTCAACCGCGTCGCACGATCGATTCACGAGCGGGGTAATAGATGCATCTATGGTTCGAGCCGTTCGACCCTTCGGCAGTGCACATTTAGTTTTTGCGTCGCTTCGGCCATACGCCTCAGCATACTATATGCTATGTATTTGACTGAGAGTATTGTAAATATTGTCAAATGAATTGTTCTATGTGGTAGGGGACTTTGGACTTTTATTAATGTTGTTATTTGGCGCTTGCGGCAGGTGGTAGTTCACATACTTGATATTCCATGTCTACTTGATTTCCATAATTGCTAATCCTGATTAAACCTGTTTAATTATATTATTGCTAATGACCCTAGTGAGTAATACGTCTACCTCTCGTCACTACTTCTTCGAGTTTAGACGGGATACTCACTGGGTACATATTTGTTTATATGTACTCATGCTACGCTTCTGTACTTAATTGTACAGGTTCTGAGGCTGGTGCATCTGGTTATCATACTGGAGCGCGATCTTGAGAGTACTTTCTGGATTAGACTACATGGTGAGCTGCTCTCTTTGGCGTTCCTCAGCAGCACTGTGGAGTTCCTGCTATGTCTTTTGATATTTCTGTCTACTTCTTTCAGACGGTTGTATATTTATTTTGTCTACTTTGTATATTCCACTAGTCTCCTGTGGACTTGTGACACTAGGTCTTGGTACACGTAGTGGGTTTTCTAATATTTTTTCTATACCACATATGATGACAACGATATTTTGAGTTCATTTAACAAAGTTGCATTCACTTGACCATTTTCTTATAATGATTCCTAAACCTAAATTTGACAATTACTTAAGTATTTAAATAAGTGAAGAAATCTCGCTAGTAAAATGATGTTGGCTTGCCCGGCTCCGGTGTTGGGCCCCATCACGACCTGAGTTGGAATTTGGGTCGTGACAACATGGTATTAGAGCCCTAGGTTCACGTAGGTCTCACAAGTCACATGCAAACCTAGTAGAGTCTTACGGATCGATACAGAGACGTCTGTATTTATCTTCGGGAGGCTATAGGGTGTTAAGAAACCTCTCTTTATTATTATTCTATCGTGCAGTTGATGGTCTTACTAAATCTCATTCTTCTATTCTCTCACAGATGGTGAGGACTCGGGCAGCTGATATTCCAGACCCGGGAGATGTCGCTACCCCCTCCATCCAAGGACGTGGCAGAGGCCGGGGGAGGGAATCGACCCGAGGTAGGGGATGAGGGCGTCCAAGAGTTGCTCCATTAGCATCCCCAGAGGATCCTATCATCGAGGAGCAGGATGAGGTGCCTCCAGCAGATCCTGCCCCAGCAGATTTCATGACTGCACCAGGCTTTCAGGAGATCATGGGTTGTATGATGCGGTTCATGGACACTATGACACAGGATGGTTTATTTCCAGCGGATCCTACCACTTCTCAAGCAGGAGGGGGAGTTCAAACCCCTACCGCCCAGGTCGCAGGTCATGTAGCGGCAGTATATCAGACTCCGGGTACTCTGCGCGTGGGTGGAGCACAGCCAACAGTAGCAGCACCAGATCTTAGACCGGCTGCGGACGGCGATGCACAGAAGCTACTTGATAGATGGACTCGATTTCACCCTCCTGTCTTAGGAGGTGAGAAGGGCGAGGATGCCCAGGACTTTATTGATAGGTGCACAAACAGACTACACAACATGAGGATTTTGGAGTCACATGGAGTCGACTTCACTACCTTCCAGCTTGAGGGCAGGGCCCGCAGATGGTGGCAGTCATTTATCCTTGGTAGGCCAGCAGGTTCCCCTACTATCACATGGGAGCAATTCACTCAGCTTTTCCTGGACATGTATATTCCACCCTCCGAGAGGGAAGAGCTGCGGTACCAGTTTGAGCAGTTGGATCAGGGGCAGATGTCAGTGACAGACTACGAGGCCAGGTTTTCAGAGTTTTCCCGCCATGCCCTTATGATTCTTCCTACTGATGCTGAGAGAGTGCGGAGGTTTGTAGCTGGGCTACACTCCGGTATTAGGGCCAACATGGCCCGAGAGGTGGAGATGGGTACTCCTTATCAGCTTGTGGTCGAGATAGCTCGCCAGATTGAGGGTTACCAATCGAGGGGCAGAGAGTAGGGTCAGCAGGATAAGAGAGCTAGATTTTCTGGAGATTTCAGAGGTGACCTAGCCAGGGGTAGAGGCCAGCCCAGCAGGCCTCCATATTCAGCTCCTCCACCACCTCCTCGTGGTGCTCCGGTGAGACCTTATTTCAGTGCCATGCCGGAGAGTTATTACCTCCCACCAGCCATTCAGGGTCCCTCCGGTGGGTATTCAGGTCATCAGGGGTCTCTTCGTCCTTAATTCAGTGCCATGCCAGAGAGTTCTCATCGTCCCCGGCTATTCAGGGTTCATCTTCTAGGCAGCAGGCCATGCCTCCAGTGGGGGTGTTACGAGTGTGGGGATTCAGGCCATATGAGGAGGACTTGTCCCAGGCTTAGGGGCAAGGCTATTCAGCAGAGTTACCAGCCAGCATTCTCAGCACCGGCGCCCCGTCCACCTAAAGGTGGAGGGCAGGCTGGTAGAGGTCGTCCCAGGGGTGGAGGCCAGGCAGGGGGAGCTCAGCTAGCTCCTATTCAGTCCAGCGGAGGTTAGTCTTCAGGTACTCCAGCCAGATTTTACGCCATTCCGGCCCGAGCAGATGTAGTGGCCTCAGACGCCGTGATCACATGTATTATTTCAGTATGTGGTAGAGAGGCATCAGTGCTATTTGACCCAGGATCTACTTATTCATATGTGTCAGCCTTGTTTTCTTGATTTCTGGATGCTTCTCGTGAGTCCTTGGGTTCTCCTATATATGTATCCACTCCCGTTGGTGATTCTATAATGGTAGACCAGATTTATTGGTTTGCGTGATCACATTTTATGGGTTCGAGACTAGAGCGGACCTCCTATTTCTCGATATGGTTGATTTTGAGATTATCCTAGGCATTGATTGGCTATCTCCCCATCATGCCATCTTGGATTGCCATGCCAAGACGGTTACTTTGGCCATGTCTGAAGTGGAGAGGTTCCTCGGTTTGTGCAGCCAGTAGAGTTATTTCCTCCCTGAAGGCTCGACATATGGTCGAGAAGGGTTGTTTGGCGTATCTTGCTTATGTGCGGGACAACACCGTCGAGTCTTCGATGATTTATTCAGTGCCCGTTGTTCGAGAGTTTTCTGATTTATTCCCTTCAGACCTTCCAGGCATGCATCCGGATCGTGACATTGATTTCTGCATTGATTTAGCTCTAGATACTCAGCCTATTTCCATTCCCTCATACCGCATGGCTCCTAAGGAGTTGAAGGATCATCTAGAGGAGTTGTTGGCTAAGGGGTTTATCAGAACGAGTGTATCACCGTGGGGTGCTCCAGTTATATTTGTGAAAAAGAAGGATGGGTCCATGCGAATGTGTATTGATTACCGCCAGCTGAACAAGGTCACCATCAAAACAAGTATCCATTGTCGTGCATTGATGATTTGTTCGACCAGTTGTAGGGTGCCAGGGTGTTTTCTAAGATAGACTTGAGATCGGGCTATCATCAGTTGAAGATTCGGGCCTCAGATGTCTCGAAGACTGCTTTTCGTACGAGATATGGCCACTATGAGTTCCTGGTGATGTCCTTTGGCTTGACTAATGCTCCAGCAACATTTATGGATTTGATGAATAGGGTGTTCAGGCCGTATATTTATTCTTTTGCCATCGTCTTCATTGATGACATTTTGATTTACTCACGTAGCCTCGGAGAGCACGAGCATCATTTGAGAGTTGTGCTCCAGACCTTGCGAGAACAGAAGTTATATGCTAAGTTCTCCAAGTGTGAGTTTTGGTTGGATCCCGTGGCATTCTTGGGACATGTAGTATTCGGAGAAGGTATCAAGGTTGATCCTAAGAAGATTGAGGCAGTTCAGGGTTGGCCACGTCCTACTACAGCAATAGAGATCAGGAGTTTCTTGGGTCTAACAAGCTACTATTGGCGATTTGTGGAGGGATTTTCATCCATTGCAGCCCCATTGACTAGATTGACCCAGAAGAATGCTCCATTTTGGTGGTCCGATGAGTGTGAGGCGAGCTTTCATAAGCTCAAGACAACATTGACCTCAGTACCAGTTCTGGTATTGCCTTCCGGTTCTAGGATGTATATGGTGTATTGCGACGCTTCACGTGTTGGCTTGGGGTGTGTGTTGATGCAGGAAGGGAGAGTTATTGCTTATGCTTCGCGCCAGCTGAAGGTTCATGAGAAGAATTATCCGGTGCACGATTTGGAGTTGGCAGCGATTGTTCATGCTCTTAAGATTTGGAGGAATTACTTGTATGGGGTGTCTTGTGAGGTTTATACAGACCACCGCAGCTTGCTGCACTTTTTCAAGCAGAGGGATCTTAATTTGACGCAGCGCAGGTGGCTTGAGTTGCTGAAGGATTATGATATCACCATCCTTTAGCATCCGGGTAAGGCGAATGTAGTAGCAAATGCTTTGAGCAGGAATGTAGAGAGTATGGGTAGTTTGGCTTTCATTGTAGCGGATGAGAGACCTCTAGCCTTGGACATTCAGTCCCTGGATAATCGCTTGGTGAGATTAGATCTTTCAGAGCCTCGTCGAGTTCTTGCGCATGTAGTTGCTCATTCTTCGTTATTGGGGGAGATTAAGGATCGACAGTATGATGATCCACACTTGGCAGAGCTACGGGAGACAGTGGTTTAGGGTGGTGCCAAGAAGGTTAATATTTGCGAGGATGGTGTTCTGAGACTTCAGGGTCGGTTGTGTGTTCCTAATGTTGATAGCTTGAGGCAGAGGATTCTAGAGAAGGCACACAATTCACGGTATTCTGTTCATCCTGGTGCTATGAAGATGTATCGAGACCTGAAGCAGCACTTCTGGTGGAGGCGAATGAAGAAAGACATTGTGGAGTATGTGGCTAGGTGTCTTAACTGCCAGCAGGTTAAGTATGAGCACCAGAGGCCAAGAAGCTTACTTCAGCAGATGCCCATTCCTGAGTGGAAGTGGGAGCGCATCACTATGGACTTCGTGGTTGGGTTGTCTCGGACCTTGCGGAAGGTTGACGCGGTTTGGGTCATTGTGGATAGATTGACCAAATCGGCGCTTTTTATTCCGGTGAGTACTACTTATACTTCTGAGAGGCTAGCCCAGATTTACATTTGAGAGATAGTCCGGTTACATGGTGTGCCGGTATCCATTATATCAGATTGAGGTCCTCAGTTCACCTCGCACTTCTGGAGAGCATTGCACAGAGAGATGGGTACTCAGATAGACCTCAGCACATCATTTCATCCGCAGACTGATGGTCAGTCGGAGCGTACGGTTCAGATATTGGAGGACATGCTCAGAGCATGTGTGATTGATTTTGGGGGTCAGTGGTACCAGTTCTTGCCTTTGGCCGAGTTTGATTACAATAATAGTTATCAGTCCAACATTGAGATGACTCCATTTGAGGCTTTATATGGTCGGCGATGTCGTTCTCCTATCGGGTGGATTGAGCCTGGCGAGGCTAAGTTATATGGCACGGACCTGGTGAGAGATGCCTTGGAGAAGGTGAAGTTGATTCAGGAGAGGCTCTGTACAGCACAGTCTATACAGAAGAGTTACGCAGATCAGAGGGCACGTGATGTGTCATTTATGGAGGGAGATAAGGTTCTGCTGAAGGTTTCGCCGATGAAGGGCATTATGAGATTCGGGAAGAAGGGCAAGTTGAGCCCGAGGTTTATAGGTCCTTTCGAGATATTGAGGCTTGTTGGAGAGGTTGTCTATGAGCTTGCTCTACCTCCCAGCTTATCAGGAGTCCATCCAGTCTTTCATGTATCCATGATCCGGAGATATCACACCGACTTCTCTCACGTGGTTGATTTCAGCACTATTCAATTGGATGAGAGGTTGGGCAACGAGGAGGAGCCAGTTGCCATTATTGACAGACAGGACCGCCATTTGAGATCCAAGAGAGTTTCTGCGGTGAAGGTCCAGTGGAGGGGCCAACCAGTTGAGGAGGCGACTTGAGAGTCCGAGGAGGACATGCGGAGCAGATATCCACACTTATTCATCACTTCAGGTATGATCCTAGACCCGTTCGAGGACGAACGTTTGTTTAAGAGGTGGATAATGTAACGACCCGAATGGTTGTTTTGCGTATTCGGACCCCGTTCTCCTAAATAAGACTTCCCGTAGCGTCTTTCAGTGATTCATGACTTGTGGGGACGGGTGGTTCGGAATTCGGAAGTGTATAGGGTAATATAGGAACACTTGGTTCCTTAAGATTTGGCTTTTAAGGCCAAGTTTGACTTCGGTCAACATTCAGAGTAAACGACCTCGGAATCGAGTTTAGCCGATCCCGTTAACTTCGTATGATGATTTCGGACTTGTGCGTATGTCCGGAATGGGTTTTGGATGACACGGGAGCGTTTCGACGCCAAATAGCGAAAATAGAGTTCCTTAAGTTCATAATTTGGTTTGGAACGTGTTTTAGAGTTATCGAGGTCCGAACGGAATTTCGAGACCGGGAATAGTTCCGTTGTGTCATTTATGACTTGCTTACAAAATTTGGTGTCATTCCAAGTAGTATAGGTCGGTTCGGCGCATTGAAACCGAATTCAAGAACTTGAAAATTCTTAAGTTTGATTCTAGTGGGTTTTGAGGAGTGATTTCGAGTTTTAGTGTGGTTTTGGGTGTTCTGAAGGCTTGGGCGAGTCCGTAATATGATTTAGGACTTGGTGGTATAATTTTACGGGGGTTCGGGTGGGCCCAGGTGCCTCCCGGACACCAAACGGGGCCAAAACCCAACAGTTTCAACTGTTGGTCCACCAGGTCTGGTGTGACCGCAGGTGCGGTTGCCCAGATCGCAGGTGCGAAACCGCTCCTGCAGTCGAGGCCTTGCAGGTGCGACTCCCAGGAGGAAAGTCCTACCTTCGCAGGTGCGGACCCTTCTCAGCAGGAGCGGGTCCGCTGATGCGGAATTCCTACCGCATGTGCGATACCCAGGCTCCTTGCCAAAATCCGCAAGTGCGACCAATGGCTCGCAGGTGCGGGACCGCAGGTGCGGTCCTCGAGCCGCAGGTGCGGTCCTCGAGCCGCAAGTGCGAGGTCACTGAAGGCAGTGAGCCCATTTAATTCGGGACTTAACCAGTTTTCACCATTTTTCTTCTCCTCCATTGGCGATTTTGAGAGCTTTCAAGAGGGTATTCAGCCTAGCTACTAAAAGGTAAGTAATTTCCATTTAAATGTTAGATTATTACACTAAATCTTAGGTAGATTAACACCTAATTAGTGGAAATCAAAGGGGTTAGGGTGAAAACTTAGGGTTGATGAAACTTAGGGAATTTCACCACTTTTCTACCATGAAATCATGTAAAAACTAAATATTTGTGATCCTTAGGCTACGAGTGAGTGTTTTCTTCGAAAATTTTCGGAATCCGAGCATGTGGGCCCAGAGTTGTATTTAGGGATTTTTTTCAAGAAAGATGAATTAGCTAAGATAGTAAGAGAATTTCATATTTTTGAGTGTATATTAACGTATTTATATAATATGTGACTAGTTTCGAGTCCTCGGGTGTAGAGTTTGGAGTTTCGAGCTCGTTTTTGACCCGGGAAGTAGGTTCTACGCGTGTATAGGTTCTGAGGCTGGTGCATCTGGTTATCATACCGGAGCGCGATCGTGAGAGTACTTTCTGGATTAGACTACACGGTGAGCTGCTCTCTCTGGCGTTCCTCAGCAGCACTGTGGAGTTCTTGCTATGTCTTTTGATATTTCTGTCTACTCCTTTCAGACGGTTGTATATTTATTTTGTCTACTTTGTATATTCCACTAGTCGCCTGTGGACTTGTGACACTAGGTCTTTGTACACGTAGTGGGTTTTCTAATATTTTTGCTATACCACATATGATGACAACGATATTTTGAGTTCATTTAACCAAGTTGCATTCACTTGACCGTTTTCTTAAAATGATTCCTAAATCTAAATTTGACAAGTACTTAAATATTTAAATAAGAAATCTCGCTAGTAAGCTGATGTTGGCTTGCCCGGCTCTGGTGTTGGGCTCCATCACGACCTGAGTGCTCGACTTCCGCTTCTTACACTTGGCCTCCTAGAAATGGAACCACCGCCTAGTCTCAATTCAACATCATTCTCTGTAGCTCTTAAACCAGCAGATCACCACGACTTCAAACTCTCCGAAGATCATCTATCTCGAGGTTCCTTTATTATCAATACTTAACCAGTACTGAACCACCGCCCCTCACGGTCTCTGACAGCCGCTTCTTCAATACTTCTTCACAATACTCTGACCCAATGAAACCGAAGAACTATAGCACCGACAAACTTAACACATTCCATTCAATTAGTGACGACGACATCACATCACAGGTGCATCTCCCACCTCACTTGAAACCACCAAGCCTTACTGCTTTATCAACCCCAACCTGACCATTCATAATCCAATTGCCTTTCCTCTGCCGAAACTAAAATACCGAAATCTCGAAATCACGCTATGAGAAGACCTCCCTTGAAACCATTCATCAGGACTCGACATATGGGCAAGCGTTCTATCATCATATCGACATCGCGCGATAACCAATCGTAAACATCATCACAACCTGAGCATAACCTCAAAGCTCTCAGAAACACAGCCACTGCGCTGAAACAACATATTATCCTTCCACAGGAAACGACAATAGCCTCAATCAACTTCGTTGGGAGAAACATCCCGCACCACACCCATAGCACCATTTCAATTCCTCGAATTCCTGATTCATAGCAAGCGCTTCGCGACGCGTAGATTGAGTAGGAATAAACATAGGCATAAGCCTCAAAGGAATCGAATCGCACGATGAGGAATCAAGAAGGGAAGTACTCCTAACAGCCCTGTAGCCTCTCGAAGATAAGTACAGATGTCTCTGTACCGATCCGCAAGACTCTACTAGACTTGCTCATGACTCGTGAGACCTAAGGAAACTAGAGCTCTAATACCATGTTGTCACGACCCAAAATCCATAAGGTCGTGATGGCGCCGGACACCACTGTCAGGCAAGCCAATCTTTAATTAGTTGAAATAGATTCTTGTTTTAACATTTTTGAAATCATTGTCTTTAACTTGTTACGTAATAACTAAACAAAATCCGTTAAGTAAATACAACAGTTTAATATTACATTTTTTTTATAAAATACATCCCATACACATCCCAAAACCTGGTGTCACAAGTACATGAGAAATTTCTAAGAATTTTACAATTTCTACAAAGCTTGTCCGAAATACAAGTGGACAAGGAAATTAAAATAATGTAATACAATACGAGGGAGACTCCGTCAGCTGCGGATCGCCTCCGAATGATGCAGCTCGCATAAGTCTCCAACCAGCCACGTCTCTATGAAAGTACCTGTGCAATAAAAATGCACAACAAGTGTAGCATGAGTACGAAAATAACGTGTACTCAGTAAATCGCCCCCCTAACCTCAGAGAGGTAGTGACGAGAGGTCGAATTAGACACTTGCTAGAGGTCAATTTAGTATATTCAAGTGTGACACTAAGCATGATTATCATTGGAAATTTATTAAAATCAAGAATAAATAATATCAACCCTTCCACATTTAACACTTTAACTCTTCGTCATTTCAATAACAATTAATCAAACATGGGTGATTTAATCAAATAACAAATAATCAATGGGAAGGGACACTCCTTCCAAAATATTTAATAACTTTAAATCTCTATCATTTCAGTTGACAACTTAAAATTCCAGGACAGTAATCAGGCAAAATCACAGCAAATACGCAGTAAATATCATGCGCAAGCAATGCCGAGGGTCGAACGGCGCAGACCAACAATAATAAATTGTGCACTGCCAAAGGGACGAACGGCTCGAACCACAGCTGCATCTTTTTTCCCCCGCTCGCGAATCGATCATGCGACGTGGTCAACATAAAAATAATAAGTCTAGCCTGCTCGCGAATCATACCTGCGACTCAGGTGCTGAAATGTACACATATTCATATAATAAATCCACATTTTTATCAAGAAAGCAGTCACTCAGGAAAGTGGTAAAATTCTTCTTAAAGGAACATGAAAAATAGCTTTTAAATCTTTGTTTTGAAACTCATTTGCCAATTTCAATAATATTCAATAATATAACCTTATCAGGAACACAATTATCCATGGAGGAATCAATTCTCTTTCTAGGTGATTAAGAAAATGAACTCTAGTCTTCTTAGGGATTCAATTCATTATTTCGATCATATTAGCGGTCTAATATTACTGGCAAGATCACAAGTACAACAAGTAAGGCATGCTGGTGGGTCCTAGACTACCAGGACAAGCATAATAGTAGCTACGCACTAATTCCCATCACCTCGTGCGTATATAGCCCCCCACAGATTGTAGTACATACTTAATTAGTTCACCTAGGGGTAAAATTCCCCCTCACAAAGTTAAAAAGGAGACTTAAGTCGCTCCAAAAATTTCATAACCAGCTTCCAAGCCCTTCCGACGACTCCAACGGACGCACAACGCCCCCAAAACTATCCAAATAACGACAAACCAATGAAAATTCATTCTAATATTTGCAACAATTCAAATTATATAATTTCCCAACTCCACTCAGTGAATTGACCAAAATGCCCTCGGGCCCACGTGCCCGGATTCCGAAATTTCTCGAAGATATATTCTACCCATAGCCTTACTAATTCAAATATACAATTTACTCAAAATTCCATGCACAAATTCGTGGTAGAAATCCAAAATAACATTTCTAGGTCTTTCCTCCAAAATCCCAATTCTCCTACTAATTTCCATGTCTAATCCATGCATATAACTTGTATTTTTCTTTAAAACATAAAGAAATTGCTTACCTAGTAATGCTTGACGGAAATCCCCTATTGAAGCTCCTCCAAATCGCCCACACCAAGTGAAGAAATGGCCAAAATCCCGTTAAAAATAACACACTGCCCAGGTGACCCTCCTATGCGATCGCACAACATGCTCCGCGATCGCATAGGCCAACTATGCTGCCTCACCAATTCACTCTGTGCGTTCGCGACACAGCACCTGCTTTCGCACAAGTCAAGTTTAGAACCCCCTAATCATACATTTTGCGACCGACACTAAACCTTGCGATCGCACAAGCCATAAGCCTGTAGCCTCAAATTTTCCCTTTGTGCGATCGCACAACTACACATGCGATATCATAGACCAATGCTACAGCCCCCAAAATCCTCCTCTGTGCGATCGCATTGCACACTAGATACACCAGCAAACAACAGTAGAAAATCACTCAAAAATGACCCGAAACACACTCGAGGCCCCGCGAGACCCCGTCCAATCACACGACTCAATCCCATAACATCCCAAGAACTCGCTCGAGGCTTCAAATCACATCAAACAATGCCGAAATAACGAATCGCACTAAAATTCAAACTTTATGAACTTAGAAATTTCCAACTTCTACATCTGATGTCGAACCTATCAAATCACGTCCGATTGACCTAAAATTTTGCACACAAGTCATGTTCGATATTACGGACCTGCTCCAACTTTCGGAATCACATTCTGACCTCGATATCAAAATTTCCACTTCCGGTCGGATTTCTCAAAAACCTTCAAATTTCTATCTTTAGCCAAATGACTTCAAAATGACCTACAGACATCCAAATTCACTTCCGATCGCGCTCCCAACTCCAGAATCACCATACAGAGCTATTCCCAGGCTCAGAATCCTAAACGGATATCAATAACATTGAAATGCCTTACAACCCAAATTTATGAAATTCTTCTAAAATGCTATCTTCCATAATATACGCCAAAACGCTCCTGGGTTATCCAAAACCCGATCCGGGCATACGCCCAAGTCCGAAATCATTATACGAACCTACAGGAACCTTCAAATCCTGATTCGGAGGTCGTTTACTCAAAATTCCAATCTTAGTTGATTCTTCCAACTTAAGGCTTCCGAATTGAGAATTTTCTTTCCAAATTAACTCTAAACTTCCCGAAATTCAATTCCGACCACGCCCACGGGTCATCATACCTGAAACAAAGCTGCTCACGGCCTCAAACCGCTGAACGAAGCACTAGAGCTCAAAACGACCGGTCGGGTCGTTACAACCAGTCAGGCTTCTTTTTCTTATTTCTAGCATCAGAGAAAGTATGCGACAATCGCTTGCGAGCTTTGTGATGAAAATTTGCATCCAATTCCGCGCTAAAGCGGTGTTCCCATACACATTTGCTCTGTATTTCAAAAGTCAAATATTATATGGAAATATCATATATATAAATTATTAAACTACTTAAAAGAACATTTATACCTTAAATTGATTGAAAATTTGCTCCTTTAGCGAGAATGGGAAATCAATCCAAGTCGCATAAGGGCCATCATAAAGCTTTCTGATGGCTTTGGTTGTTATTCTCGTAGTCTTATTACTCGGGATGAACCTGCAATTTAACAATAAAAACACATTAATATCTTAGTAAAAACGTTACAAAATAATAAACGCAAAAATTATAAATAACTCTTACCCATCACCCTCAGGGACTATGATGATCCTGACATATTGATCATAATGCACCTCCTAATCATCATCATCATCATTGTACGAAGCATGTATATCAGAGGCATGTGTTGACGGTGTAGGGGGGTCAGAGCTACTACCTCACAGACGAAGGCCTGAAATTGATGGAGTTGCTAATGAAGATGGTTGTGATCCCTGTGACTGCGACATAGCTGGATGGACCCCAAGTGGCTGTGATACTGATGGCTGTGACCCGAATGGCTGTGACATGGATGGCGATCCATATGGCTGTGACATGTAGGGAGGTGATATAGATGGTTGCGATCCACGTGGTCGTGATGCAGCTGGACTGTATGTCAGACGTATAGTCCTATGGCGCTGTGATGAATGACCTGGTGTCTGCATGAAGGTGTAGGGCTCGTGATGCTGTGGCAGCTCAGTATAGCCGTGGGGTGGAGGATAAGACATAGGCATCTCTGAAGAGGGTGGCAAAGAGGGAGTATTATTTCTACCCTCCTCTTTCCCTTCCTAGCCTTTTCTTGACCCCGAGAATCAGTAGGGTCATTGTTACCTTGACCCTTGCCTGCCATCTGCATAATATAATACATATTTAGATTGAAACATATAAGAAACTAACTATAAATCGAGAGTGCTCTAAAACCAACTTTTTAAAGCTCATCGACGTATTGTTCCTCGACCGAGAATTCTTCGTCCTCACTTGTTTGAGCTTCATCAGTTGATTCGCCGTCCTCATATTACATAATTGTTACTTCATTTATTTCAACTTCTTCCAATATGCGTTCAGGACGTTCCAAATTATTTTCTAACTGATCGTCCACTATTTGGTGAACACTGGATATATCATTTTGATATGCAACATCTAACACATTCTCGACTTCCACCCTACCTACATGCTTAGTTTTATTACAACCCACCAATCAGACTTATTCTGCCGCAATGGATAAGGAGCATAATACACTTGCCTAAATGTGCAATTATGAAAGGATCATAGCGATCATACTCCCTCGTATGATTAACCTCAATTATGTTGTATTGGTTGTGTACTCTTGTACCTCTTGTTGGATTTGGTTCAAACCACTTGCATCTAAAGAGTATCAATTTCTTATATGGCCAACCTGTATATTCTAGTTCTATTATTTCTTTGAGCACACCATAATAATCAATATCTCCAACTTGGTTGCCATCACCACCTTGAACTCACACCCAGTGTTATTGCTATTTTTATTTTTAGAACAATCCTCTGTATGGAACTTATAACCATTCACTGCGTACTTAGACATTGTTGTGACCTGAAACCCAGGTCCCCAAGATATATCTTTCAAAAATTGTTACGCCATTATTTGGATTATTTACCAACAAAATGTTTAAAAAATTCATAAGTTAGCATAACTGATAAACATTATTTACGTACATAGTGTTAGAACATTATCAGGATAAACTTACAAATTGTTTGAACCACATATCAAATCTCGTATATACAGCATCATGGCCAAATTGACCCACGAAGTGACTGTGACACATCAAATATTCTCAATCGTTGCATCAAGATGTAATCACAGTAAATTTTATATTTTGATAACTAATAAATCAATACTTACTTGAGAAATGGTACAACTTCGGGACAATTTAGCAACACATGAAGTGTAGCTGAATTGTACTCCATATCACTCAAACTTCTCTTTCTAACATCCTTACAATATCGGCCTGGTTGATTGAATATGGACATTGGCGGATATAATGGATCATTCACACATCCGACCGTGTGCTTGCCTATTGGGCATATTCCTAGAAATGGCACGTTACTCTCAAAATAATAAGAACAAACATGAGCAGTTTCCTTTGAAAGATAAGCTTCGCAAATAGATCCTTCAATCCTATTCCTCTACTTAACAAATTGTTTGCATTTGCCAATTGTCCTACATAATGTCATGTTAGCCAAGAACATTCAAATAAAATAGAAAATTACATCAAACTTATAATATTACCTCTCAAAGGGATACATCCATCTGCATTGAACAAGCCCTCCAAGTTGTGCCTCGTGTACAAGGTGGATTGGAGGTATTCCATCACATCAAAAAAACTACATGGAAATATCTTTTCCATGTTACTAGAAGTTACACGATTGTTCTGATCCATCCGGAGTAGGTTTTCTTCCCTTAATGTGGTAGAACACAAGTCTTTGAAAAACAAACTAATCTCTGTGATGGATTTCCAGATTCTTTCAGGAAAACCACAAAATTCAATAGGCACTAAGGTCTCCATGAAAACATGACAGTCGTGACTTTTCAAATGGCTCAACTTCCCTACCTCCATATCAACTTTTTTTTCCAAGATTCGACGCATAACCCTCAGGCATCTTCAAATTTCGTAACCAAATCACAAATTTGCCGTCTTTCCTCCAAAGTGAATGTGTAACTTGCTTTGGGCTTGAACACCTTACCATTGTTTGCTGTCTGCAAGTATAATCCAGGCCGTCTGCAATATTCTTGTAAGTCCATTCTAGCCTTCGGGTTATCTTTTTTCTTACCTAAACATCCATCATTATGTTGAAAAAATTATCAAAATAATTCTTCTCAATATGCATGACATCAAGGTTATGACAGAGAAGATTATCCTTCCAATAAGGCAACTCCCAAAATATACTCTGTTTCGTCCAATTATGAGTAAAACCATATCCGGGGAATCTATAAGGTGGAGCTTCAGTAACTTTACTGAATTTCTGGACCCTCTCCCAAATTTCCTTACCTGAAAGTATCAGAGGTGGAGAATCATATTCAATTTTATTCTTTTGAATGAATTTTTCATCCTTCTAAACTCATGATCATGAGGCAAGAATTGAATATGACAATCAAACCATGATTGCTTTCGACCATATTTCAAAGTGAATGCTTTACTATTTTTCATGCAGTAAGGACAAGCTAGCTTCCCAGCAGTCATCCACCCAGACAACATTCCATACGCCGGAAAATCGTTAATAGTCCACATTAAATTAGCGCGCAAATTGAGATTCTGCATGGTTGATATGTCATATGTTTCAACATCATCATACCATAATTGTTTTAGCTCATCAATCAAAGGTTGCAAATATACATCAATCAAACTTTTTGGATTACATGGACCGGGGATAATACAATTTAAGAATATATATGGACTAGTGTAATGACCCGACCGGTCATTCCGAGAGTTTAGCCCCGTTTCCCCCATTTCTGCTTCGTTATATGTGGTTCAGCTTCATTACATTGTGTTAGATTGGTTGGCTCAGGTTCGGAGCAATTTTTGGAGAGAAATGAGACCCTTAGTCTCTTATCTTGGTTCAATAGTGGAAAAGTCAACCGGAAGTTGACTTCTTGGTAAATGACCTTGAAATGCAGATTTTATGGTTCGAATAGATTCGTTGGATGATTTGGGACGTAGGAGTGTGTTCGGAATGTGGTTTTGATGTTCGGTATAGAATTAGGCTTGAATTGGCGAAAGTTAGTTTTTGGTGATTTCTGGTCGGCAGTGGAAAATAGGCTATCGGGGTCGGAATAGAAGTTTGAAAGTTGAAGCAGGTTTGTAGTGTCATTTTGGATATGTGTGCAAAATTTTAGGTCAATCGGACGTGTTTTGGATGGTTTCGGCATCTTTGGCGAAAGTTAGAAATTTCAAAGTTCATAGGCTTGAATTTGATGTGATTTTGTTGTTTTTGCGTTGTTTTTGGTGTTTCAAAGGCTTAAATAAGTTTGAATGATGTTATGGGACATGCTGGTAGGTTTGGTTGAGGTCCCGGGGGCATCGGGTGTATTTCGGATGCTCAAACAGACATTTTTTGTCTTTGGGAGATTGCTGGTTTTTCGGGTGTTTTAGCAGCAGTGATTTGTTCATTGCGATCACGTGAGTTCATCCGCGATCGCGTAGAGTAAGTTGAGGCCAGGCTGATTTTGTGAAGTGCGATCGCATAAGCAGGAGCACGATCGCGAAGAGTAGAGCAGAGTGGTCACTGCGTTCACGTGGAGATGTTTGCATTCGCATAGTAGGACTGGGAGTGGCAGTGAGAGGATGGAATTGCTCTATGCGATCGCATAGAGCGGGTCGCGATCGCATTGTTGTGAGGAGTGGTGTTACACGATCGCATAGTTGATTCTGCGACCGCATAGAGTTAGTTTGGTTGGGCAGCATTTTGTTCTTCGCGCTTGCGTGCCTTTTTCCGAAACCACACAGAATAAAATTCTGGGCAGACAGTTTAGGTTCTAGTTTCGGGGGTTCTTGGCCGTAACTCATTTTTCCATTGGAGAGCTCGGGGGAAGGAGATTTTGGAAGATATTTTCAGTGGGATTCGTGTGGCAAGTGTTCTTCAATCATTTTCGGTTCTATTTCATGAATTTGTCTTGATTTTCACCATGCAATTTGAGGAATTAAGTAGAAAATTTGAGAAAAACGGGAGGAAAAATTTGGAAATTTCTTTTGGTGATTTGAGTGGCAAATTATGGTCCGATTTTGATGTTCTTGGTATGTACGGACTCGTGGGAGGATAAGGATTCTTGTGATATAATTTTTATCGGATTCTGAGACGTGGGCCCTGGGGCCAAATTTGGCAAATTTCGGGAATTGTGCCTAATTTGATAGTTTTCGATTGGGGTTTGTCTCCCTGGAATATTTTGATGTTATTGATCTGTTTTGTGATAGACTCGGAGCATTTGGGAGCCGATTCGAGGGGCAAGAGCACTGCAGAATAGTTTTTGGGCTGTTTTGAGGTAAGTGAAGATTGTAACTCTAAATTTGAGTGTATGAAACCCCGGTATTTGATATTGTTTTGGTAAATGAGGTGACACACATGCTAGGTGACGAGAGCGTGGGCGTGCACCGATAGGGATTGTGATCTGGTCCATTTCGTAGTGACTATTAAGCTGCGTATTCGATTTAAACGTTACGACATCATGTAATTCGGAAGTTTATACTTGTTTATGGGCTGTGAGCCATGTTTGGGGCCTCGTGCCGACCTGTTTAGACCCTCAGAGGTATCCTCACACTATCCTGATAGAATATCTTTGAACTCAGTTATGTTTACCACTTGTTATTTTCACTATCATCATACTGTTTTGAAACTCTGAGAAGTATATTGGGGGTAGTCCCATGAGTTTAGATGAATTGCCCGAGGGGCTTGCGAGGATGACTGAGTGAGGCCTAGCACCGAGTATGTGAGGATAATTATGGCTCGGCCTGCACGCCGCAACAATATATATGTATTATATATGGATCGGGCTGCACCGCAGCAATATATATTATATATGGATCGGGCTACATGCCGCAGCAATATACATTATATATGGGTCGGGCTGCACGCCGCAACAATATACATTATATATGGATCGGGCTGCACGCCGCAACAATAAATATATTGGATCGGGCTGCACGCCGCAGGAATATAGCGCTTGGGCTGAAGGAGCCCCTCCAGGAGTCTGTACACCCCCAGGTGAGCGCAGTCGACAATTATGTGGATCGGGCTGCACGCCGCATCAGTTGTTACATGGTACCTGATGAGTGAGAGTGCTGAGTATGAGCATTGACTTATGAGAGTAGAGTCACGAGTGACTGAGAGGCTTTCCCGAGAGCGCTTAGTATCAGCTGTGCATTGACGACTTGTGACTTTCATGGATGAAATATGATTTTAGCATGTTGATAATGGGCCAGTCTGGAGGACTTGAGGCCGGATTCTGTCTATGGCTTGAGTGCTGAGATTTTGTTGTGTGAGCACATGTATTTGGGGATTTATATGTCCGTTGATGTCCTTATTGACGGGACTTTGTGGCTGGATGCCTATGTAGTGAGTGTGCTTTGATGGTTAGATGTGTTCAGACTGTGATTTGTGACAAAAGGATTGGCTGGGAATGTGGCAAGAACTATTGAGTGTTTGATTTACGTCTCAATTTGGTATATGGCTTCGAGTTGTGAGTGTATTGAAAGACCTCTCATGTTGTTTAGTTGTGGAGCGAAGCGGATCTTTCTATTGGGTTATGAGTTCCTGGTGATGTCTTTTGGGCTAATCATTGCCCTAGTAGAGTTCATGTATTTGATTAACAGTGTATTCTAGCTGTATTAGCACTCCTTTGTTATTGTATTCATTGATGGCATCCTGGCGTATACGCGTAGACAGGGGTAGCATACTCAGTAAATGAGGAGGCAGTGTCCTCATCTTCTTGGAGGTCCATCTTAGCTGAGGAGCCAGCCTTCGACTTCAAATCCAATTACTTTACCACCCACCCAAGCAGCCAGGGGTGGTATCCAGTCAGCTAGAGGCCGCCCTAGAGGGGGAGGTCGAGCAGGTGGAGGTCAGGCCCGTATGTATGCCTTTCCAGCCAAGCCAAATGCTATGGCCTCCGATGCAGTGATCGCAGGTATTGTTTCAGTCTGTTGCCGAGATGCTTTGACTTTATTTGACCCTGGTTCTACATATTCCTATGTTTCATCATATTTTGCTCATTTTCTAGGTATGCCCCGTGAGTCTTTAGTTGCATATGTTTATGTGTCGACTCCAGTGGGCCATACTATTGTTGTGGACCGTGTGTATCGGTCATGTGTGATACCTATTCGGGGTCTGGAGACCCGAGTGGACCTACTGTTACTCAACATTGTCGATTTTGATGTGATATTGGGCATGGATTGGTTATCTCCGTGTCATGCTGTTCTTGATTGTCACGCTAAGACCGTGACCTTAGCTATGCCAGGATGTCCGAGGGTTGAGTGGAGAGGTTCTTCTGAGTATGTGCCTAGCAGGGTGATTTCCTACCTGAAGGCTCAACGTATGGTTGAGAAGGGGTGTTTATCGTACCTGGATTTTGTGAGGGATGTCAGTGGTGAGACTCCCGCTATTGATTTGGTTCCAGTGGTCTGTGACTTTCCGGACGTGTTTCCTGCAGACCTGCTAGTCATGCCACCTAACAGGGACATTGATTTTGGTATTGACCTGGTGCCAGGCACTCAGCCTATTTCTATTCCACCTTATCGTATGGCACCATCGGAGCTAAAGGAATTAAAGGAGCAGCTTCAGGAACTCCTTGATAAGGGGTTCATTCGGCCTAGTATGTCACCTTGGGGTGCACCGATGTTGTTTGTGAAGAAGAAGGATGGTTCTATGTGCATGTGTATTGATTATTGGCAGCTGAACAGGGTTACGAAGAATAATCGGTATCCCTTGTCTCGTATAGATGACTTGTTTGATCAGTTGCAGGGTGCCAGGGTATTTTCCAAGATTGACTTGTGTGCCGGCTATCATCAGTTGAAGATTCGGGGGCAAGACATTCCGAAGACTGCTTTCAGGACTAGATATGGTCATTATCAGTTTCTGGTTATGTCATTTAGGTTGACCAATGCCCCAATAGCCTTTATGCACTTGATGCATAGTGTATTTCGGCCTTATCTGGATTCTTTCGTCATCGTGTTTATTGACGATATCTTGGTGTATTACCAATCTCGGGAGGATCATGAGAAACATTTGAGAGTATTAGTTCTACCATCAGCTTCAGGTTCTTATACCGCATATTATGATGCCTTGAGGGTAGTCGTTGTTTGTGTTTAGATGTAGAAGGGTGTAGTGATTGCGTGATAGTTATGATCTTCGGAAGTGTAGAGAGAGATATCAGTTTGAAGCTAAGCCGGCAGGGGTATCTCCTGCGGGTTGTCCTGGGGTGTGTGATCCTTATGTTGTTCTATAGTAAGTTCTCTTTACCAGTAGATGATAGATGTTGTAGTTTGAGTTTAGATCGCTTGTGGAAGTTGGCATGAGTATTGCAATGGTGAATGCGAGATTTGTAGATGACTTGAGCTGTTAGACGGGTTGTGTTATTATGGGCATTGTGAGTTATTGTTTGTCTTGATTATTGTTTGCACGATTATGTGTTGTATTGGTTTCAGTTCGAGGTATATTGGTGGATCAGTTATGATGTGCAGAGATGGAGTCTGGGAATGACTCGACTAATGGAAATTCTTCGATACAGGTTGTAATGCACTCTATTGGGTAAATGGGTTCTATTGAATGATTGAGTATTAGGGATGTGCTATGTATTTGAGTGGTGGATTTGAGATCAAATATAGTAATTGGTGCGCTTCGTGACTTCGAGACTGAAAGTTCTCATAAACAGGTTATTTTGTGGTAGTGAACTGTGAAGATGCGAGCAAAGCTAGTCGGATGTTAGTATGTACCATGGTTCAGTCATTGTGATTTTTTGGTGAGTTATCTAACTGTGGTGGGTTACTGGTACGTCCGTATGAGTGTGTGTTCTGCACCGGGTCGAAATTGCTGACTCCAAATTTGCTATTGTTGAGAGATGTACCATCCGATTGTCATTGAGTTTATTCATATTCTGGTGATCTATGAGATACCCTTCGGTATTGCGAGGCGTGGTGATTGTTAGTTATATGTACTTACGGTGCGAGTTTATTTGGGCTTTATAGCGGGATCTGAGTAAGGTAAGTAATTGGGTATTGCGAGGTTGAGACGTACTTGTTATGTCCTTTCTGATTCGTGTGGCATGGTATCGTTTGACTTCCCTGTGGTTATGGCAATACACTTTGAGTACTTGATGTCGAATTTCGAATAGTTATTGATTTTGGGCAAGGTGGCTTGAAATATTTCATGTGGACCAGCGTTTGGATGAGATCACGCAGTGTAGAAGAGTTATGTAGGGGTATGACCTTTGGTACTGGATTCGTGTGTTTTGATTTTTACGATGTGTGCCAGGCTTTTAGCATGATGTTGTGATGGTAATTGTTAATGGCAGGATAGTCCTCTCGTGTGTGAATTTTTTATATAATTTGATTACATTGGGATGTTTCTATTAAGTGCACGAGTTGCACAGGTTCTGGTTTCGAATTTTATCGATGTGTCATGTCATCAGAGTGGTCGTGTGAATATTGTCAGAATTGTCTACAGAATAGTTGGAAGGATAAATATCGGGAGTCGACTTATAAATCTGCTATATTTCCTGTTTGGGAAGGGGAGCTTCATGTATGACTGATCGGACGAGTGGTTGTTAGTTTCTACGTGTTTCTTTCATCATAGGCAGTATATGAAAGTGTTAGAGCGAGGCATTTCTTGATAAGAGGTTATGTACCCGTATTGAGTTGTTCTGAGCAATTATTGTGGTTAAGAGTTATCGCTATGAGTGTTTGAGTCATGCGGTGTATTATGTGATTTGATATGGCGGGCGTATATGGCTTGATCCTGCATGTTCAGACCTGTTCAGTTTATAATTGTGGAATTTTGATCTTGTATATTACTTCAGAAGTGAAAATTTGGTTCTAAGGTTTATGGGTCAGGTTGGATTTCAAAATTTCAACTGTGTTGTGCTATTGGACCTATATGGGATAGGGTGACGTGGGATCACCCCCGAGTATGTGCATGGTAGGCTACGCGGCAGTTCGATGGTGTTGGAGAACAACTCTTAGCACGTTCAAGGACGAACATATGTTTAAGTGGGGGAGGATGTAACGACCCGGCCGGTCGTTCCGAGAGTTTAGCCAGGTTTCCCCCATTTCTGCTTCATTATATGTGGTTCAGCTTCATTACGTTGTGTTATATTGGTTGGCTCGGGTTCGAAGCGATTTTTGAAGAGAAATGAGACACTTAGTCTCTTATCTTGGTTCAATAGTGGAAAAGTCAACCAGAAGTTGACTTATTGGTAAACAACCTCGCAATGCGGATTTTATTGTTCAGATAGCTTCGTTGGGTGATTTGGGACTTAGGAGTGTGTTCGGAATGTGGTTTTGATGTCCGGTGTAGAATTAGGCTTGAATTGATGAAAGTTAGTTTTTGGCGATTTTTGGTCGGCAGTGGAAAATAGGCTATCGGGGTCGGAATGGAATTTCGAAAGTTGGAGAAGGTTCGTAGTGTCATTTTGGATATGTGTGCAAAATTTCAGGTCAATCAGACGTGTTTTGGATGATTTCGGCTTCTTTGGCGAAATTTAGAAATTTCAAAGTTCATAGGCTTGAATTTGATGTGATTTTGGTGTTTTTGCATTGTTTTTGGTGTTTCGAGGGCTCGAATAGGTTTGAATGATGTTATGGGATATGTTGGTAGGTTTGGTTGAGGTCCCGGGGGCCTCGGGTGTATTTCGGATGCTCAAACGGGCATTTTTGGTCTTTGGGAGATTGTTGTTTTTTTGGTGTTTTAGCAGCAGTGATTTGTTCATTGCGATCACGTGAGTTCATCCGCGATCTTGCAGAGTAAGTTGAGGCCAGGCGGATTTACTGAAGTGCGATCGCGTAAGTAGGAGCGCGATCGCGAAGGGTAGAGCAGAGTGGTCACTACGTTCGCATGGAGATATTTGCATTCGTATAGTAGGACTGGGAGTGGAAGTGAGATGATGGAATTGCTCTATGCGATCGCATAGAGCTGGTCGCGATCTCATTGTTGTGAGGAGTGGTTTTACGCGATCGCATAGTTGATTCTGCGACCGCGTAGAGTTAGTTTGGTTGGGCAGCATTTTGTTCTTCGTGATCGCGTGCCTTTTTCCGTGATCGCACAGAGTAAAAGTCTGGGCAGACAGTTTAAGTTCCAGTTTCGGGGGTTCTTGGCCATAACTCATTTTTCCATTTGAGAGCTCGGGGGAAGGAGATTTTGGACGAAATTTTTAGTGGGATTTGTGTGGTAAGTGTTCTTCAATTATTTTTTGTTTAATTTCATGAATTTGTCTTGATTTTCACCATGCAATTTGAGGAATTAAGTAGAAATTTTGGGAAAAATGGGAGGAAAAATTTGGAAATTTCTTTTGGTGATTTGAGTGGGCAATTGTGGTCCGATTTTGATGTTCTTGGTATGTACTGACTCGTGGGAAGATAAGGATTCTTGTGATATAATTTTTATTGGATTCCAAGATGTGGGCTCGGTGGCCGGATTTGTCAAATTTCGAGAATTGTGCCTAATTTTGATAGTTTCCGATTGGGGTTCGTCTCCCTAGCATATTTTGATGTTATTGATCTGTTTTGTGATAGACTCGGAGCATTTGGGAGTCGATTAGAGGGGCAAGAGCACCGGGGAATAGTTTTTGGGTTGTTTTGAGGTAAGTAACGATTGTAGCTCTAAACCTGAGGGTATGAAACCCGGTACTTGATATTGTTTTGGTAAATTAGGTGACACACATGCTAGGTGACGAGCGTGTGGGCGTGCACTGATAGGGATTATGACCTGGTCCGTCCCATAGCGACTATTAAGCCGCGTATTTGATTTGAAACCTTATGACATCTTGTAGTTCGGAAGTTTATACTTGTTTATTATTACACCCCATATTTTCGTACGCGAATATACGTCATAATTAAATTGATGGAAGCTCAGAAAATTAGATGTTACATCCTGCATTTTCGTTTGTTAAAGTTTTGTCTTTAGTTAATCGACATATATTCGGGGATGAGACTATCTTGAGGTTATACACATTTATGCTATTTATAACAAGCGATAAGTAAGTGTCGTGAAGGATAAAGGGTAAAAGAATCAAGGAAAATGAGTTTCGTTGAAGGTTGTCGATTTGGAATAAAATACGGTCCGAGCCATAATACCCGGTATTTATGGGCTATTGCCATACAAGGTACCACATGACCACGATATTAGGGTACGTAAAGTGTATTAAAAGTGAGTAATATTTTAAGTAATTTGAGATAGTTCATAATTATGTGGATTATTGGTTAATGAGAGATTAACTAGTTAAATAAGATAATTCTAATTAACTAAGTCTTTAAAGATAAGCAATGAAAAGGGACGTGGCAACAAGCCACTTTCTTAATAAGTGACTCTTAGCCACTTTTAATTAGGTGGCAACCTAATTGATAATGGTCTGACACTTCATTTCTAGGAATTGGGATATTCACTTTATCTTGGATAAATATAATCAAAATGTTAAAAGGAAAACCATTGACATAGTGCTTGGACAGTAGCTTACCCGTTTTTGTTACATTGCTGTTTAGATTTAGATGTGTTCTTTCTCTAAGCAGCTTATGCTCCAATGTGAGCTCTTTCATCTTGTGGACCAGTAATTTGTACAAAGAGTCCCCATGGATATTATGGATGTTGAAGGGAAAATTTTTTCTTTTCTATTATACGCTTGTAGTTACATGATGAAACCATCTACAATTGCCAGAGGCTTTCTTGTGTACTGAAAGGGATAT
This sequence comes from Nicotiana paniculata, assembly GCA_005239505.1. Taxonomy (NCBI): domain Eukaryota; kingdom Viridiplantae; phylum Streptophyta; class Magnoliopsida; order Solanales; family Solanaceae; genus Nicotiana; species Nicotiana paniculata. Next base: position 79,337 of record ML365280.1, read on the forward strand.
GAAATGTTTTAGAGGTGAATTTGGTGAAGGTATCTTCCTAGATATTAGTGGGGTGATGTGTTTTTCAACGATTTGAAGGGAGAACAAATGATACTAGGTACAATTGAGCGTTCAGCAAGACCTGAACTTAAATAAAAGATGAAAGTATCGCAAAATGTCTTGAAATCAAAAAATTCCAACAAAAATCATTAGCACATAATTATCAACGCAAAAGTTTGTGGTTTTAAAGGAGTACGGTGCAACCTCTTCCAAGAATATCATACGGATTTTTCCCTACTCCAGGTATGTTAAGGCTATCCCTCCTTTCTTTGTGGAATGATCTATGTGACACAGAAGAAACGAGCAAATACACGGTCTCTATAAATTACTCTATTCATAAAAATACTAGAGGTGTCTATATTCTTGATTCCCCATGTGAATTATTATTATCTTCTATTCATGGGTATCGAAAATACGTATGTTGGTAAAGTTTATTTCATGATATTAATCAGAGGCATAATGGCCTTATGACGTACCGAGAGATTTTATTGACGTATTTCATTTGCATTTCATGCATTTACATATGCACATTGACCCATGACCAGTGGGGTAGTGGGCAAGTGTATTGTCCTAAATGTGGGGAAAGTGGACTGTCCCATGATGTTATAAATGGGTAGGCTTGCTTACACTTTGTGTAGGAGAGAAAGAGGAGATAAAAACGTGTATGAGTTACACATTGAGTTAGGAAGGAGTCCTAAGTCTTGTTTTCAAGAGTGAAAACACCTAAGGCTAATAGTAGTCTTGAGAGAAAATTGTGAGGGTCAAGAGTGATCTTCATTTGTACACGGATGTACTTCGAGTTGAGTTTCTTTGTATGCTCGAGTTAAATACAAAGTTGGGAAAGATTTTCCTGTATATTGTGCCTTGTGTTCTACTCTAAATTCTGTTGCCTTTACTTATATTTCGTGTGCCTAAATCAGTGTCTAATTTACTACGTTGAAGCTGCCTAAAATAAACTAAGTCCAAAGTTGCTGGAATTTTGGCCGAGTGTTGGAGCAGGCTGAAGTCAAGTGCGAGACTTGGCTGCCGCACGGGCTGTTTTTGGAGAGACTAAAAACGAGCCTGTGACTGCTAGGAAGAAAATGATCCTTCAATTCCTTTCTAAGCCGCTCCCACGACTCAATCTTTGGTTTGTCCAAGCTTTCATCTTCAGCCACACGAGTGCGCCACCATAACTTAGCACCGTCACTCAAATACATGCTAGTCAAGGTTACTTTCTCCGCCTCATCTTGCACACGAATAACATGAAAGTACTGCTCCATATCCCAAAGAAAATTCTCCAATTCACGTGCACTCCTTGCACCACCAAATGCCTTAGGTTCCGGGATCCTTACTCTGAGACGATCAGCACCACGTTGAGTCGCATTCTTTGATGTTGAGCATTAGTAACATGTTAAAAGAAGACAAGTTACACAATGTCATGAACGGGCTGCAACAGTGGACGCAACTTGAGTTGCGAAGGAAGAATATTCAAACCCGACCGGTCGTTTTGCGTTATCGGACCCCGTTCCCCTAAATGAAATTTCCCATAGAGGCTTATTATGATTTATGACTCGTGGGGACTGGTTGTTCGGGATTCGGAAGTGCTTAGAGTGCTATAGGAACACTTGGTTCCTTAAGGTTGGCCTTTAAGGCCAAGTTTGACTTCTGTCAACATTTTTGGTAAACGATCTCGGAATGAGTTTTTACGATTCCAGTAGCTTCGTATGATGATTTCAGACTTTGGCGTATGTTCGGAATAGGTTTTGGATGACCCGGGAGCATTTCGGCACCAAATATCGAAATAAGGATTTCCTTAAGTTAATATTGTGGTTTGGGACGTGTTTTTGTGTTATCTAGGTCCGAACGGAATTCCAAGGCCAGGAATAGTTCCGTTATGTCATTTGACTTGCCCGCAAAATTTGGTGTCATTCCGAGTAGTATAGGTCGGTTCGGCACATTGTTAGCGAATTCTAGATATTTAAGTTCAAAGTTTGATTCAATTTGGTTTTGGGGTCGAATTCTTAGTTTCGTTGTTGTTTTTCACGTTTCGAAAATTCGAGCAAGTCAGTATCATGAATACAGACTTGCTAGTGCCTTTGGACGGGGTCCCGAGGGGCTCGGGTGAGTTTCGGACCCCTCGAAGTTAAATGCAAAACACCAGAATTTATGTGTATGGTTTCCTTCTATGCGTTCGCGGTTGCTCTGCCGCGTTCACATAAAAGGATCTGGGCGGGATTGAAAATTTTCCCTATGCGTTAGTGATGCGATACTAAATTGCATAGTCTAGCATGTGATATACTTTACATTTGAGGTGCTTTAATG